>JAHDVE020003573.1:0-49633 GCA_022606495.2 Halesus radiatus
GAGGTTACTCCACACACGCACATCAAATTAGTTAGTACAGATACTTACGTCGCCAAAATATAGCCCTTAGCGGACCCTTCTGTCGATATCCGGACCAATCCAAGATGGAATCCGCATCTCCCGCGAGTGCACCAACAAACCAAGAATAAACAACAACAACAAAAAAAACAAATTTTATCCAGAACAGACCGTAGCCACAAATCCAGGGCAGTCCCTCCAGAGCATCTCAAAGCGGTTTCCTGCTTCCAACACTCTTCCCAGCAAAGCATTGCACCAGCCACCCGGAGTATCCCGTAAGAAGAGTGTACGAGTATCTGGAATGTGGGGTGAGAAACACACGAAAACCCTGTGGATATAGAGGAAATCTCGATAGCCGGGAGGATGCCCCGATAGGTTGAGGAGACGGACAGAATAATCTTACTCAACTAGATAATAAATAATGCAAATTTTTTTTATGTAAAAATATACACTTCAATGTACTAAAAAAAGATTTCGTTTTTAAAGACAATATTACTAGCCAAACAAAGATGCACCCTACTGAGTACCGATTACGTAGCGCATTAAGAAATCGTATGGTTGCAAGACCTAAACTAAATAATTAAGAATTGAGAATCGGATCAAGTGTGTCACGAGATTGAATGTATTCACATACTCGTAAATCAATCATTCAATTTCGCCCATGTCTACATTACAATATGTCAAAGGGTATTGTAAATATGAAGCAGTCAAAAATGTGCATAAAGTGTATTACATTAAACGCTGTAAACTCGATAGAACGAAATACTGAACTTTGATAAAAGTGAATACATATTTTACAACATTGTTAAAGTATTTAACAATATATTAATGGCATGATGAAAAGCAATGTATCATATATGTATAGGAATTGTATAATACCCTTCATCTTTTCTATCTAACTAGTACTGCAGCGCTTTGGCTTTATTACTATTACCATCTCATGCTTTGATTTACTTGAATGAATTTATGTTACGTTATTTGTGCTCTTTAGGAAAAGATCTAACTGGATTAAAAACCCTAACAAAGAAAGGAAAATGGCAAACATTTGGTTATAAACAATTTGCTGAAGTTACTTTTTGTACTTACTGAATAAAATTTATTTAATATGTCATTAACTATTTGGTGCATCCATAAGTTTCGTCGTCGGCTCATAAAGCTGGGTGATACATAACTCAATCTTATCAATATTACTCAATAATATTATCTTTTTTTTAAGGTACTGAATTTTAAACGCATTTTTTTTTCCTAATTGCACCGACCAGTATCTATCTATCAAACACATATACATAACCTCTTTATAGTTAATTATTATACTTTTTTCTAGATATATTATATTACCACACTATGTCAACACTAGTTTTTTTTCCTTCTATTTTTGTATAACGGCACCTAATATGAACTAAACTTGTCAATTTGACTGTCCTAAAACGGGATTTGTTCCTAGTTGGGCAGTCAAAGCTTTCTTAAATGTTTTTGTTAAATAATGTGTGTCTCAAATAAATAAATATTATTTTTATTTAATGTCTTTTCACCAACCGTTGTTTACGACCCAGGCTGATTGCGGCTCTTCCTCTCTACGTGCATCTTCAGACTGGTGCAATTAAACACATCTGGGTCATGGGTAAATCTTTGATTATGTATGAGTTATATGAATCATAAAGCAACTAGTCATAAAGTTGTATATACTTTTATAAAGGTATAAATCAAATAATCGCAAAGTAATTTCAACTATTAAACATATACGTAATTCCAAATCTGATACCTAAATTATATTGTTTTGCACCCTGACCCAATTTTTTTCAACAACGCCTCGTTACTTAAAAGTTCCATTGCAAGTTTGAAGATGCCAATAGATTTTTCCCTTTTTTTGTTGTTGATAAATTGACATATATTATGACATTTCATTGTAGATAATTATTATTTTGGAACTATAAAGTGTCATTACTATGGCAACAACAAGCTACTCACTAAAATATTTGAGACTAGCAGATTAAAATTCCGCTGCAGCGAGTTTTTTCTGCATCGTTGACATTGCACACCTCCACACTTGTAAAACAGAACAGTTTTGAACACACATAAAAAAGGACCACAGTATGTTCATCGTGGTACAAATTGAATTGGAGGCTCCTTTGCGTATGAGAGAAATTTATCATTTCTACTATTCGCGTCTATACGGCGATTAACATAGGACTCTAGGACATTAATACTGTAAGATGTGTTCTTCTATTGAATAATTGTTTTCACATTTCGGGTTTGACAGTTTGTTTTAATGAAACAAGACAAAGAAAGCATCATAATTCGTTTTTTTTCTGTTTTTTTTTAAATTATAATATTGATCTGTGGATTTGAAAAAAAAAATCTAACATCTTGTAGGAAAAATATCTAAATATTTTATGTATTTTTTACTTTGTAAAAAAAATCTTAGAGACGTTTACAGATAAATTATTTGTTGTTTTGCTTGCGTCAGCAAGTGACTTTTTTTATTTTTTTATATGAATACCGCACAAGAGTCCCAACTGCTCCCAACCGTCTGAAGCCAGTGAGACTATGGCATTCCCAATTGGGGAATGTTGTGAGGCTGAAGGTATTGGGGAGGGGAAGGAGAAGGGTAAGAGGGAGGTGGGGAAATACCTGGCTATTCAAATCTGGTCACCAAACACGGCTAAAAGCCATTTCAAGCAACGTTTCAATTCTGAACGGTGGTCTTTCACCAGGGCGATACTGAGAGTATCTTCCACTCTGGAAGCCCTTTATTTGAGGGCTCGTCCTTAATGTAATATGATATTTTTTTAAATAAAAATGTTTTAAATACACCGTTTTTTAAACTAAATAAAAATGCTTATTATTAAAAAAAAAAACATTTAAACTTTAAGTTCTACAAATTAAACTCGAATACAATAATTATTTCTTATTTTAAAACTGCCAGTTCATGGTGGAATTCCATTTTAATATGATTTTTTTTAAATTAAAAAGTTTTTGCAACTTTCTTCCGCTTGTTTTGCTTGTTTTCGACCGGACTGGCTTCACCCTATCGCGGGCATCTTCAGAGTGGCACAATTAAAACTAAATTATATGGCATCTATGTCTAGAGTGAGTCCAATTGCTCGCTAATATTATACATCTATGACTTAAAATTTGTTTTATTGGTTATATACTCGTATGCAATAGATTTTGTTTTAATTACGCCAGTTTGGAGGTGCCCGTGATAGGTGAAACAGTTCCGGTCGAAAATAAACAAATAAAATGAGTTGAAGAAAGATACTTTTTTTTTTATTTAAAAAAAAAATCATATTTGAACATAATAAATAAGTTATGTTCAAATATGATATCTTTCTTCCACTCATTTTATTTGTTTATTTTCGACTGGAACTGTTTCATCCTATCACGGGCACCTCCAAACAAATTTCAAGTCATATGTGTACAATATTAGAAAGCAACGGGACTCACTCCTGACTATATAATTCGGTTTTAATTTCTCGAACTATCAAAGCTGCCATGCAATTAGAGTTATACGTTGGTGTGCGGTAGATGCGATATTGGTGACTGTTCGCGGGGCTTCATAATTATAATGATTCATGGACCATCCCCCTTGTTTCAATTATCCATACAATTAACAAGTTATTTTATGTTTTTGGTCATGTTTTTAAATATTCCACATTTGGCTATTTTCATTCGTTTTATGGACACGCAAATGTGGTGAATTTATTTTATTTGCTAAAATGATACTTGATTATGAATAAAACGAATTGGTTGACAAATTTTATTTGCCTGTTCAACGATATCAAATACCCACACAAAGGTGAAAAAATCGCTAACAAATGCGTACAACCACTGAAGAGGTAAACCTATAGAGGTGTGTTGTGGGCGTGTCTGTATGCCCGAAGTAGGGTCATGTTTATCCTACTTGGTCAAAACATTTTCAAATATCGAAATTCTCCGATAACATAAAATCAATTTCATTTACAAAGCAGATAAAAATAAATTTTTAAAAAAAGCATTTTTATATCCTTCAGAACTCATATTCAAAGAATTTAATGTAAGAAAATTAAATTCTGTTTTTCCTATATCCCTCAACTTTACAAATATGTAAAGAAGATATCTTTAAATGTAAAAATGAAAGTTTGATGACTGACTGTCCTCGATTGTCTCAAAAATTACTAGACCGGTGTCGCTGAAAATAACACAGTTTATTCTTATTATCGCCGGGAAGATTTAGAGAGTAGCTAAAATGAAATTCAATATGTAAAACTGTTGCTACAACGTTTTAAAATTAGTATGAAAAACATTGAACGCGCCATGTTGTATTGAGGTTAGCCCATAGATATACAACTCCGGTTAGCCACAGATTACATATACAAAAGAAGAAGGTTTGTTTGGGTAGAATATTTTCAAAATGGAAAACACAAGTAGGTACCTACTCAAGAACTTATTTACATATATTTTGAAAAAATAAATATTTGTAATGAAATAAAATTTTCTAATTATTTCTTTGTTTTGAGATAGTTACTTTCGCTGTGAAATCAATTATGGCACCCAAACGACAAGCAAGAATTCACAACTTCATAACTTTATTCCATTTTTTTTAAATTTGATACGGCCAGTCTGGGGCTCAGTAGTCGAAAGGTCTTATGTAAATTGGCGAGGCGAGTCTTATTTCAAATGACTTGGTATAAATCACACTCCCGGGAATTTTCTGTTCAGTGCCTGCCATGAAATGCACAATAAAGATATTTTAGATTTGCTTTTTAAATGTCACAGAATACTAATAAGGTGATTCAGAAATAGAGAATGAATCGCATTTGTTTCTAAGCCAGTTTTATGCAAACACGGTTTGATAAAGCGAACAAGGAACGCAGTACACGTTAAGAATTAAATACTAATTATTAGAACAATGGAATCGGCAGGATGTTCCGAGTGGGATGCTGTCATTTTCGTCAATATGTTTTTTTTTTTCAAAACATGTTTTAAATTAGTACTTAATAGATTAATCCCACATTATCCTATTGTATTATAATCGATCGAGAATAAACGGAACGTAATGCGCGCTCACAGATGGCTCTAATTTAAATATTTTGAAGTAAAAAACACTGTAGTGAACAGTTTTGAGTAAAACAATTTCGTATGTTTTATTAAAAATAATTTATGACTCCATGTATTAATTGTAAAATTATCTCAGGGGTGTATGACTCGATGACCATTGGCAAAGATTAATGTTGCATTATTTAATTAAGGAACTCCAGTGAAAAATATAATGGCTTTAAAAGTATGTATTCGTATAGATCATCAAACGCCGTTTCTGGATACATAACTTTTATTATTTTTAATTATACGTAGAATTTATAAATCGTTATTTAAAAGTGAATAAAAAATCATCTCATCGAAAGACATTGTTTAGTTGGTACAATTCGGTAACATCTGACGAAAATATGAATCTGTAACATCTGACGTCACGAGCGCATTCTATTTTTTGATTAATATAGACACTTTTATTTTTCAATTTTTGTATTTTAATATTTTTTTTTAGTTTTGGCGAATTTTAAACCAAATTTGGGTGACTTTAAGCTATTTAAAACTATTATAAGTGAACTAATTTAGAGTATTCACGAGCAAAACAATTATCAATACGGATATTATGATAATATTAATGCTCAATACTATTATTATTCTTTGAGTTAAAGTTTCTAAAAAGGTACATAATTTTCATACTTATGTTTAGTTATGGTTTACTATGAATAGAATATAACATTATGTACGGTAAAGTTCATCCTTGTTTTGATATTTGACATTCTATCCTAAAAATCGACCGGCCATAGATTTGAAGCGTTTTGGCGGACTTTAAACATTTACTTTATCTATGGAAACTAACTTAATATAACTAATTAAGTTCCCATGTAAACATGTTACAGAAAATGGCCATAGATAAACTAATTTTAATCCGTGACAATCATCGAATCAAAACTTCTTTTAACTAAATCAGCTTTACAGGTAATAAATAATTTTAAATCCCGTCCAAATTAGAAATGGGTGGGAGTAAATCGAATCATATAAGTCGTCGCAATGTGGATTAACAAAAGTTTGGAAATGGTCTTGAACGCCGAAACATAATAAAAAACGTAAATACTCGAACTTAATAATAACATTATTAAATTTCATGTACATTAAATTAAAAAAATAATAATAATTATTAAACGGAGTTCTACGAATTAAACACAAAAACAATTAACATGTAAAACGTCATTATTGATTAAAAAAAATAGTAATAAAAAGGGATTGAAGTTTTTTTTATTGGGAATGCCTTAATCCCACAGGCTCCGGACAGCCAGTATTGCCTGCCTGAATCCGGGCCCACGAAGCTAATATTTTCCATTATTTTGGCATTATGCCTACCTCTTATAAGATGTTCAGTCTCTTTCAGTTATAACGTAACAAAGAGATGACAGATGTCGTACCTTCATCTTTTTATGGTAAATCGTGCACCTGAAATTCAAGTTGCGAAGGGTCGAATGATTGATTACGAAAATTAATTTCAGCTTTCACCCTCATTTTTCAAAACCCTGCCCGGTACCTACCTACCCTTATTTTGATGGCGAACAAAAATATTATCTACGAAAAGTGATTAACGTATGAAGATTTTTTTTTGAGTTACCCACCTCTAAACTAATTTACTGAAGTTACTTTTTGTACTTACTGAATAAAATATATTTAATATGTTATTAACTATTTGCTGCATCCCCGAGTTTCGTCATCGGCTCATAAATCTGAGTGATGCGTAACTCAATCTTATCAATCATTACTCAAAAATTATTTTTTTTTTAGTACCCAATTTTAAACGCATTTTTTTTCATAGCACCAACCAGTCGAACACATGTACATAATCTCTTTAGACTTAAATTGTATACTTTTTTCTAGATATATTTTATTTCAATAATATGTCAATACTAGCTTTTTCCCTTCTGTTTTTGTATAATGGCACTTAATATGAATTAAACTTGTCAATTTGAATGTCCTAAAATTGGATTAGTTCCTAGTTGGGGCAGTCAAAGCTTTCTTAAATGTTGATGTTAAATAATGTGTGTTTCAAATAAATATTATTATTATTATGTATTTTTAAATTAGAATGTTACGTACATCACATCCGAAATAATATTGTTCAATTGTGTATTTTTCAAAGCACCGATGGAGTCGTTAATTTTTAAGGTAAATGTGTTGTATTTATAGGTTGAGTATTTAAAATAATACTCACGGGTAAAATATCACTAATTGGCGCTATACGACTATTATTGTAATGATAATATTATCTAATCGTCCAAACAAAGTTTATTTAAATAAAGCAATCAATATTTCTCCAGGCATTAATTAATTTCGCATTTTTGCGTTCATTTTTGTTTACATAATAGAATAAAAATAAAAATAAAAATTCAGCAAAATAAAAAAAAAAAAAAACAAAAAAAAAATTCCGGTACCGGGAATCGAACCCGAGCCTCCTGGGTGAGAGCCAGGTATCCTAGCCACTAGACCATACCGGAGATATCAGGAACCTTCTAAAATCACTTTCAGTTTTCAAAGAGATCACAAAAATAAACATTATTATAAATAAGTACGTTAGGAAAATTCTCAGAACGATTTTCTGAGACTATTTACTTCAAGGTCACCTGTTATTTACGTTTTCATTTTTTCCTTCTTATAAAAAATGTTAATTACGTTCTCTACTTTATTAATAGAACTACGCAAACACCCTGCATATTTCCGCATGGGTAAGCAGAGAGATTTGGCAGGCCTTGAGTTCGTACAGATGTATCTTAATTTTTAGTTCGTGGGTAATTAAAAATCGGTTTTGCTGTCTTTAAAATGAAAATTTACTCTGACTCTGATATTAGAACACGAAGAAGTTTTAAAAAGTTTTATATATTATTGTTAGTATAAAAAGCTGGTTGGATGGTTTTAATTATTAATTTTGAGGTACTATTTTTTAAAAACAATTATTATTATACTTATATCGGGGGTATATAAATTAATTTATATACCCCCGTATAAATGTATATAAATTATTTAGGGTATGCAAGGTACATTTTTAATTATTTAATAAATTAATTTAACTTGACATTATTATTTTTTAGTATTCTATATATTCCTGACGAAGAAAGCATGGCTTTCAAAATGATATCTGTGTATATCAATTAAGTGGTGAATACAGATGAATTTATTTAATTCATTTAAAAATGTATATAATTATTTAATTACTTACATTGAGCAATAAAACAATTACTAAAAACAACTACAAAAATTATTTCGAAACATCGTTCAATTATTAAAATGTTTCTATTACGCCCATCACTAGCCACACTACTTCGGAAAAAATATAAATTCAATTGCAATACTTAGGAATCACAATAAAGGCGAAAATCGTGCAATTGCACGGATCAATTATTACAAGGTGTGACATATAATTATGCCATTTCTATTATTTACAAGGTCATTACAGAACGATACAATTTATTATGTTAACTAGTTACAGGTATGGTATACCATCGAGCCGTGAAAATGTGACATTATTCACGCGCATGCGAATTATTTTTTTTTTTGATAATTTATTCCATTGGCCCCATTTGGAGCAACCTTTTTTTACTTCGTTACATACGTTTCGTAAGGGCAGCGTAACCTTTTATAAGGATTACAAAATAATACATAGTGTTGCATGTTTATTGATCGTTACGCCGGATTCTCGCTGCAAGGAAATACAACAGAGGATAATAAAGATGGTTTATGGTAGATCCCAGATTTACAGCGGATAATTTGTTACGCGGAATGCTGTTACATTAATAGTGTTTTTTTTCCTTGCTTGGCCAAAGGTCAATTCACTGGATTGCCAAGTTAATCGATATGATTAGTTACGATCGGTCAAAAATTATAGTTTCTTCGATGGTTTTAATGTGGTTTTAATGCAGTTTTCAATATGACAATAGCCAAGCACTTCAATATTATTAATAATATTAATACAAAATATTAAATTACATTACATTAAATTAATGTGCTTGATGAAAAAAATATTATTCTACGATGAGGTGTTTTAAGAGCAAGTGCAATACTGCTATTATGATAATATTAATGCTCAATACTATTATTATTCTTCGAGTTAATGTTTCTAAAAAGGTACAATTTTTTTACTTATGTTTAGTTATGGTTTACTATGAACAGAATATGAAACTATATACGGTAAAGCTCATCCTTGTTTGACATTTGGCATTCTAACCTTAAAACTCATAAAAACCGACCGGCCATAGATTTGGAGCACTTTGGCGGGCTTTGAAAAATGTAAACTTTAAAAATTATTTTAACTATGAAAACTAACCTTATTGGTTTGCCCGTGAATATTCTTATTTCTTTCACTAGTAATAGTTTTTTTATGGAGAAACAATATTATAGAGCTTAAAGTCACCCAAAACTAAACAAATACATATTTAAAATACAAAATAAAATCGACAAATAAAAATTTCCATACAAATCCAAATCCAGAATACGCGCGGCCCAGATCCATGAGGTCAGATGTTCCGAATGCAATGGTACCAACATAACAGGATGTTTTGTTTGTTTTTTTTTTTTCATTTTTAACTTACGATTTATAAACTCTAGTTATAATTACGAGTATGTGTAATGAAACCATATATATTCTGAATCGTCGTTTGCTGATCGATATTCACTTATTTTTTCACGTTGTAATATTTTTCAGTGGGGTTCCTGTTACCGGTCTCCTTTTTTATGTGAATACCGCACAAGAGTCCCAACTGATCCCAGCTTCCCGGCATCCATAAATGGGGTATGCTGTGAGGCTGAAGGGAGTGGGGAAGAATAAGGTTGAGAAATACCTTGCTTTTCAGATCTAGTCACTAAACACGGCTAAAACCATTTCGATTCCGAACGATGGTCTTTCACCAGGGCGATGCTTGAGTATCAACGTCACTGGAAATGTAACACGTTCAGATTTAATTGAGCTTTGAATTATAAAATCCCCGCCATTGTTTCAGTCGATAAAGAATTGCCTACGTGCAAAAAAACTACGATCGTTTCGCACTCTGTTAAATAATTATGGACGCTTAAATGAGCCAATGTCGCTGTGTTCTCAGCAGTAAAGCAGGTCGAAAAATAATGAGCTATGGAATCGATAACAGATACAAATGAACCCGTCTCGAAATAATAGACTTGATGAAACGTGAATAGAGACTGGAACAATCGAAGAAGATCCGAGTGGAACAGATGTTCTGATAGGAAACACTGGGAAAAGGAGATTGATGACGAAATCAAGGATAGGTACTGAAATGTTAGCTAAATGTTAATTCAGCCATTTCACGTTTGATGCGCATAATCATCTTTCCTCGACCCAAAAACAATGATCTTGATTCAATTGTCTTGTGTTGCAATCTACCATAAATACAGATTCGTTTATACGTGAATTCGTATTGCATAAACTTTAAATTACAAGAACTAATGCGAAATTGGTAGTAAATTATTTGGGTCTATGCATGGGGTACATTTGAAGAGTTTTAAATATGTATTTACATTTTTCTGAACTAAATAATAATATTTTTGGTCTTAGCTCAATATAATATGGTGTAAAACGGGGGTCTTTTTTTTCGTAGTCTCCATGAAAGGTTGTACACTAATATATTAAAGAGATTAAGAAAATTACATTACATTAACAGTTTTATAAACGAACTACCAAATTTTTGTTACGTAACGAACCGTTTCATTAACGAACCGTTATACGGCCATTTTTGTTTATCTTGAATTATTGCCATTCTCTCGTCATCACTTCCACGGCTCGATGAGGAAACCATTTCACAGATGCAAATTACATTTTGTCTTTTTTTAATTAAAATAGTGCACGGTTTCAAATTATCGATCGTCGGGCAACAATTGACAGCTGTCAAACGACCGGTAAGCTGACGAACGTTTATAAAACGGCGAAATTAAAGTTAAAAATGGTATCAAGCATTACGATCCATTCGTAATGCTTGATGGTTATAAAACCGGCCCTGGAGCAGTCACAAAATATAATACCATCAGTTCTGAGGACCCTCAGTATACAGACTCCACAATGCACTTTTGCTGCGGGGATTACGTGTTTGAAGTTTCTTTGTAACGTGGGGATTATTTATGAAAGGAGGCTTTAGCGGAGAATGTGCCTTTTATACGGGCTTAAACATTCTATACTACTTTATACCTCATTGTTGTTGGAAATTATAGGCCTTTGAATTTACGACAAGGAAGTATTTTATCGTTTGGAGATGTTAAAACTGAAGGCAAAGTAAGTAAGACCTCGTACAACAGTATTATGCATGAGGAGGTCCGGAAGTAATGCTGGCAGGTGTGTACGAGTATACGAGTACGTAGTAAACAATATTAAGAAAGGGATGTTTCATTGAAGAACTGATGGATGAAAGGTGCTTCAAGATGTATGATGCGAAAGTGGATGGAAATTGGATTCCTAAGATGATGCTGTGTTTCTTGTACTGCTAATTTAATACAAAGTGCTTAAAAAACCTAGCACTATTAATCCCTTCGGCACCAGCGTACAGCCGGGAGATAGATAGAGTAGTTATTCCGACTTCTGACATGGTCCGACTGAAGTATTTGATTCACTCGATGGTGCCATGCTTCATCGGGCTTCCCGGCTTCTTCTTTCATTCGCATTCGCATCATATATTCTATTTTATAATTTCTTCGTTCATTCGCTCTAGATTCCCAAACCATCTAAGCGTTCCTTTCTTAATTTTACTCTTTTTGAATTCTTTACGAATCTCAACATTTTTCACACGATCATACATAGTTTTACCACACATTCGCCTCATAGATCTCATTTCTACAGCATTCAGTCGACTTTAATCGTTCCTCTGCCGGTTCCATGCCTCACTGCCATACATCAAGGTTGGTATCATCGCTCTATTGTTGACTGCGAACTTCGCTTCTTTCGACAATTTTTGCTAGCGCCAACCGCGTTCTTTATTGTAACATTTTTGATTTATCGTACCACGTTGATCTTTTATTTCAGCAATTGATATTTTAGCATTTTATGAATAATAATTGTGTTTAATTTCAGGCCAACTGGTTCAAGGCGGCCCAGTACTGCAGGTTCCACGGGATGCACCTCGCCTCCATCTCCTCGCAGGAGGAGAACGACAAGCTGGAGAAATACGTCAGGGATTCTGGTAAATAAACTCTCAGTTAATTGGTCCCTAGTCTCTAGGAACAAACAGCATCGATTTCAGAATTTATCTCACAATAAAACAGCTTCGAATACAACCTCCATTAGATACAGGTGGATACAGTGATGTTAATTTGTCGTAAAATCGAATTCAACGAAAAATCTTAATGCAGATACTTATCGACTCGGTTTTCATGGGGTTAGCTATAGGGATATTAGAAATGACCGTAACCTTATATCATTCGGAGTAGTTCAATAACAAGTAGTCATTCCAGATCCAGAGTATGTTAGTACCGCACAAGATTCCCAACTGCTCCCAACCGTCTGTAGCCGGTGAGAAATATATGACGCGATTTTTTTTATATGAATACCCCACAAGAGTCCCAACTGCTCCAAACCGTCTGGGGCCAGTGAGACTATGGCATCCTCAATTGGGGAATGTTGTGAGGCTGAAGGTATTGGGGAGGGGAAGGAGAAAGGGAAGAGGAAGGAGGGGAAATACCTGGCTATTCAGATCTGGTCACCAAACACGGCTTAAAGCCATTTCAAGCAACGTTTCAATTCTGAATGGTGGTCTTTCACCGGGGCGATACTGAAAGTATCTTCCACTCTGGAACGTTCGCAAATATACTACATATTATTTTTAAATGAATTAATTGTGAAACAGCACAAATTATCAAATAAAATTTACTTGCGCACGCCGGGATTTGAACCCGTGACCTTCGGATTCATAGTCAAGAGCCTTACCCCTCGACCATGAAGGCCGTCAAAATGATGAATAAATGAAGAATGTGAATGGAAAAAGCCGGGGACGCTCGAGGAAGACATGGCATGATCAAGTGAATCAAATACTTGAGTCGGGCCATGCAGGAGTCGTAATAATAAAAGAGAATGTATGAGACGATATATGAAAGTGAATGAAGCAAGAAGTGTATTAAGACGGTGTATTTGGCGGTCCGTCGTTTTTACCTACCCCTGCGGAGATACGGCGTGACGTTAAAAAGCATTGCGCTCACTTCAACAAATATGCATAATCTAGATGTGCAATTATATTCGGGTAAAGCTTTGTAATCATCATAAAAATAGCAGCCAATAATATGCATTTAATGGAGGATAATACTGACAAGTCTTGAACTTGAGGTATGATATCGATATAGATGGCGTCAAGTGAACTGGTGTCATTAGCTCAGTTGTTAAAGCGGTTGTCCCGGAAAGACCGAGATACTGGGTTCGATTCTCAGATGCGACTGATACCTTTTTTTTATTTTCTGTGTTTTTTCGGGTTCATGTTTCATTTGGAATTGTTAATATTATCTTCGATGATTAAAGATTACAATGAGGTTTATAAGCTTCAATTAATTAATAAAATAAATTGAATATAATTATTTTCCCCAGCGCGCCGCCTCCTGTGCGGAGTTAAAATAAAAATAAATAAAAACAGAAAATAATTTCGATTGTGAATTGATGCTAATTGAGTTTAATTCACTTCCAGGTTATGGAAATGAGCATTTCTGGACTTCTGGCACCGATCTGGCGGAAGAGGGTTCATTCTTCTGGATGTCTTCCGGAAGACCAATCACCTTCACCAACTGGAACGCCGGGGAGCCCAACAACTTCCGCTACGAGAACGGAGAAGAGGAGAATTGTCTGGAACTCTGGAACAGGGACGGGAAAGGGCTCAAGTGGAACGACTCCCCGTGTTCCTTCGAGACCTTCTTCGTGTGTGAAGTGAGGAACGATTAATCTCAACGGCGGTAGTTGTTAGACACGAACTTACTAGGATTGTGAAATGCGCGCTAAGTGCAACTAAGTGAATATTATTGACTTGACTTTGAAGGCCAGGTATCTAAGTGTTATTCCTCCTGCAGCTTTGAGCTGTATACAGGGAGGAAAATATTAAATAATACGATGTTACAATAAGTATACAATATTAACAAATTAAGTAGGTGTTCCATCCAGATCAATCCATCCAATAATTAACAAAAAAACAACAGAATATTTTTTCACAATATCTTTATTTGACACTGTAAAAATACCTAATATATTGATGCACTAGTATAAAATGTACCGAGAGAATCTCCTGTCCCGATCCTTTTTCCTCTTCCTCTCCCCCCTTCCTTATTATTTTATTTTTTCTCTATCTTGTTAGGTTCATAAATAAAATATTTGTATTTAACCACTGTTAGCACAAGAAATTTTGTTGGCTTACCTTTTGTTAAAATTCCAATGTATTTATATTGAAAGCTGTTTGTTTCTAACAAATAAATAAATAAATTGCATTCAACGACTGCTCTCTTTTAGCAATACCGATTTTAAATAATAACATCTTTGGAATTTTGAGAAAAAATAGTGGTACAACGATTACGTTTACGATTTATTGTAAATGCGAGATTCATAAAATATATGTGAATCACCGATTATCAGTATACTTATACCAGTACTGATAATAATAGATTTTTATTTTCCTCAAATGTGGAAATGTCTTCTTTACCAACAGCCATCAAAGCTTTTCCATTGGGTAGTAGAAAAATTGCGCATTGCGTGTTTACATACAATTCATAAAAAACTGCGCAATGCGTGTTTACATACAATTCATAAAAAACTGCGCATTGCGTGTTTACATACAATTCATAAAAAACTGGGCAATGCGTGTTTACATACAATTCATAAAAAACTGCGCAATGCTTGTTTACATACAATTCATAAAAAAATGGTGTTTTTAAAAAGTGTCTTTGAAACATAAATCAAACAATGTTTTAATGCAATTTGTAACAAAGATTTTGATAAAACAAAGTGCTTCAATTCTTTGGTAATTTTTTTTACTAATCTAAAAATTTAACGATTTATATTTGGATAACCGTAACTACAACAAAAAAAACATTTGTTTCCATCATGTCGTTGGGACATTATTATCTCAATCCTGCTGTCTAAAGCCAGTGGCTAAAATATAATAATATTTTGGGTGAATCTATATGAATGAACGCCATCGCATTTTACTCTTGGGGAATGTATTTTCTTCTAAGTTTCTACATAAATATATTATAAGTAATGGGGTATATCAAGATGTAAACGCCAAAACTGTAGATAACTAGATTATTATTCTTAAATATAACAATTGTGTTACAATGTCAGTATACGACGTATTACTTAGTTTATCTGGGTTAAATGGAATTGCGTATATTTTTAATCATTGAAAATAATATTAACAACACGAAACCGAAAAGACACTGAAATGAAAAAAATAACTGTAGCAGCTGGGATTCGAATCAGGGACCTCATGGTCTATCCGGAACCTGCGCTCTATGCCAACTGAGCTACAGCTACCCCAAACCAATCCGTATTTTTTGAACTGTCAATATCATTCTCAATTATTTCCCCTTTTTTGGCTGCTACCTTTTTAGACCTACAAGATTCTGCCCCAATTTATTTGTAATCGTTAGATAGTGTCTCGGATATATCTATCCGATTTTTATTTACGAGTATATGGGACATCTATTGACTGTTTCTGCGTGTGTAGGATTAATATTACAAATAAATTCAATGATTAAAAATATATTACAATGAGGTCTTTTTATAAACTTCAATAAGTTATTCCAAACAAAAGGAAATATGTAAACTTGTTTTCAAAAGAAAAAGGCAAATCATGCCACCTAATTTGTTAAAAAATATTATTTCTTCTCGCAGATTTTAGATCTATTTTATATTATTAATTAATCTCAAAATATTTTTGCTATTCTATTATTTCGTTTTATATCTGTTTCGTTAAGTTTCGAGGGTAAAGTTTGACAATTACAGCTGTTTCGGTCTTCGAATGGCGAAACTGCTATCACAGGAAATTATAAAAATACGATCAAAACTTAATAACGTTAAAATGCATTCAAATTTATTTTTAATAGAAAAACAAAACACTGCCTTATGATAATTAAATTATGGCTTATGAAAAATTACGCCATTTTATTAGTAATTATTAAAAACTGATAAATATAAAAAAATCTAGAATTAATTTTAAAACTATTCAGTAATCATTATTAAGAAAAAATTCAATCAAAACAAAAATGAAAAAAAAAGTTTTTTTTTCCAAACGTTTTTTTTTAGCATTCCATTATAATAATATAGAATTGAATTAATTAATTACAACTGAAATAAAAATATGTAGATAATAGGTGTAAATATATTACGTTTAATCTAGATTTAACATACCAAAACGATTTTTTGCGTTTTACGTATTAATTCAATATATTCTTGTACACTCAGACATATTTCTAAAATTGCAGACCCACTCGTCTAAAAACGTTAAATTTCACAGGTTCCGTGGAATACTTAAAAAAATCTTTTAAGAAAATAAAAATGTCCCCCTGCAATTTAATCTGATGAAACAGTAAATTTATCCAATAAAATATAACTTGCGTTTTTAGAAAAATAAAGTCTTATGGGATTCCGTACTTACAAACGAGTATATTATGGGAGCATGAAAATATTCTTGAAACATTTTTATATGCCTACATTATTATTATGTATTTATATTGATATTCAATATTTTTATTGAAATAAACCACATTCCAAATGTATCAGAAATGTCTTTTATTACTATGTTCATTCTTATTGCCATTTCGATCCGTTTTCATGTCTGATTACGTCTAAAACGGATCGAAATGACAATCTAGTCTCCTTCAATGGAAGCAATCTTCCCAACAAGCCCTCCATTGATATGCTTGGTGTAACCTTAAGTGACCAGCTCAGGTATGGAGGCTCCATCGAAGCCAGAGTCAAGTTAGTCTCTCAGAAGCTGGGCGTATTGTACAGAACCCGAATATACGCATTGTTGAATTGGGTAGCCACCTCTGGTCTGGAGTCCCAAAAGACCTGAAAAAACCCTTGACACTGTGCAGAAACAGGCGGTCCGTTTGATCAATTCCGGTATATTAACAAACGGATTGCAATCTTTAGAGCACATACGTCAGTTAGGAATACTGTCCTTATTCTACCGCTATTTCAAAGGAAGATGCTCTGAGGAACTATCGTCATCGGTCCCTTCTGCACCGGTGCATAGTCGGGAAACACGCAAAACGCCCGCCCAACATTTGTACACGGTTCTCACATGATAACTCTTGTGCGGTATTCATAACAACAACAACGAAAAAAATCAAAAATTATCTCACCAAAATCATTTCTAAAAAAATTATTTTCCGTTCCAATTGGTGTGAAAATTGGACATTTCTCTATTTTTGCTACTGAATTTTATGTTCATGTATCTACCTAATTTACGCTCCGAATTGTACCTACCTATTCTCTTAGTTTTTAGTTGTCTCCCTCTAATTAAATAACAGATTATTTTTAAATCTTAAAACCGAATAAAACATTGACTATCTCTTTCTTAACACTTACTATATTTCTAAGATCACACTGAATAGAGATAAAACTTAACTGGATTGTGAATGTAATTAATTAAATATAAAAATGACTACTATCGAATCAACGTCGCATGACACGATGTCCTATTTTCGTTGATGTAAAGAGCATATTTGCCGAAAACATTTTCCCTTCCGACGCTAATACCAGATGCAAACATCGGACTGATCCGCAACCTCCCACAATTTCATTTCAAACCAGCAAAATCAACGCACCGAGTAAACAGAGACAAACTCCTCACTCAGTCAAAACTTTAACTCAAACAAGACTTATAAACACTTTGCCAAAGTGCCAAATTGCATATTTCCAGCTCCCATAGGGGAAATCTGCCAAAGTGAATCTAGACGCACCCAAGTGAAAATACTAGGAAAAGAATCTGTAAAAATGTTCTCTGAAAATTGTCGGTTGAGAATTTTCGTACAAAAGATTTTTTAAACTTTTTTCATGTTGGTTCATTTTTGACGACGAACTATTTCGCACAATGTTTGGGCAATTCGTCGAGGGGGGAGTCTGGTAAGTAACCTCTGAATTATTCATGAAACTGCTTGTATATATTATGGATACACGGCTACATGACATTCAAAGGCAAATGAGGGTAGGAACCTGATTTTTTAACGAATCTGCCAAGTTAACACCCCTGTTTTTTTGTAATACCTTCCAGCTGGCTGTGCACATGATTGGTTTATCCATTTTAAAAGAATTTTATGAGTTCCAAATGTTAAAATAAAATAAAGCTAAGTTGCGGCCGTTCGAATAATCCATTTTTTACGATATAGCTTGGCAGTAAAATGTGGTATTTAATAAGGTGGAACTACATTTTTCCAATACTGTGGTAATACCAAGCTGCTAGCTATTTTGTTCTTCACATTCATTTTTTCAGATTCGATTTTAACAGTTTGTTTTAAAGAAACAATGCAAAACATCATAAATCGATCTGTGAAATTGATTTTGTTTTGTTTTTGTTTTTGTTTTTGTTTTTGTTTTTGTTTTTGTTTTTGTTTTTGTTTTTGTTTGTTTGTTTGTTTTTTTTGTTTTTGTTTTGTTTTGTTGTTTTTTTTTGTTTTGTTTTTTTTTTTTTTTTTTTTTTTTAATTTATCTAACATCATGCATGGTTATTTCGATACATACATTTAAGAAATACAGAAAATCGCCCGAAAGTGATCAATAAAAACCATCAATGATCAATAAGTACCATTAATTTCTGAAGGCCGTTTGGTTAAAGTAAAAATCATTCACTTGGATCAATGTGCTTTTAAAACTTAAAATATTCTTCCTATGAGCTATCTTGGTGTTACCATTTTTTTGGATCTTAGTGTTGTCATGAATTTTGATGTTGTCATTTTTTTTTAAGAAAGACAAAGACAACATCCCAGGTTACGAATAACCTGACAATATTTGAAATTATCCTACTACCATCACAGTAAACGGAAGATGTTGCTTGTGTCATCTTAGAGGACTTAGCTAGCCGAAGAATTGAACTCACGATGTCTGGGTGGGACAAAGGCGCAATGCCAACTCAGCCACCGACCGCCCTCAGTCTGTGTCTAATTTTAAATGTCAGACTGTAACAATAGCTAATAATAAAATGTAGAAAAAAGTGCATTAGTTTTATAAAACATTAGCATTTTCAGTTTAGAGTGTGTCTTATCCCATTGTCACGGAGACGCAGGTTATTATTCAAATAAACATTCATTTATTTATTCATCACAATAATAAATAAAAATAATATAAACATAATTGGTGAAAATAAAATATATTCGTGGTTTATATCAACGTGTTTCATTTACTTAATACAATGTCAAACCACAAAGTGAT
This sequence comes from Halesus radiatus, assembly GCA_022606495.2. Lineage (NCBI taxonomy): Eukaryota > Metazoa > Arthropoda > Insecta > Trichoptera > Limnephilidae > Halesus > Halesus radiatus. The sequence goes on from JAHDVE020003573.1 coordinate 19,442, forward strand.
CCCTTTTTATGAAAATATAATAAATGTACCATAACTCCTGCCGCTGAGAGATCAATTTTCGCCTTTTTCAGTATTTAATATATATTTTTTTAAATCATTTACGCCTTTCGCTTCTACATAGTATAACATAAAATATACGACATATAGTCTGTGTTACAAATGTCGTTAACAAAAAAGATAAATAAGTCAGGTTCTATGTGGGAACCTTGAGGTACACCACTGGATGCAAAAAGATCATATTATGATACCCCATTTTGTTTAACACTAAGCTTTCCATTTGAGAGACTTGAAATTTTAAACCATTGCAAAATAATTTCATCTACTTTTACAAGAATTGTAAATTGAGTCAACTTGAAGCTTCTTCGCCATTGCATCGGAAATGAAATTTTGATAAAGAATGTGATTTTATCACCGGCAAATCAAGTGCTGATTTTCCGGTGATATGACCATGCTGTTCGGGACATATGCTGTCTTTAATTGTGTCAATTATTTTATCCAGAATCAGCTTCACAAAAAATATGGAATTGTTGATAATATGCATATCGGTATATAATTTGCTACTTTGATTGTATTCCCCTTCTTGATTTGAAGATAGGGGTTATTAACTATTTTGCGTAAATCAGAAAATATACCCTTCGATGAAGAATGACTGAAAAGTATGTAGAGGGGATAAACAAGAACGGCGACACACTGCTCTAAGAAGAGTGAAGGAATGTTATCAGGACCGGCATTTTTATTTGGATCAGTAGCTTATTTGTTTTATAATTTCGATGAGTTCAATGCGTACATTCAACAAGTTTAAATTGGCCCTGGAAGTATAGTTGTTATTAGGGTGACCCGACAGTTGATCCTCCGACGGTTGGCCTTCGGATAATTGATCCCCTAACGAATTATTTCTGCTGTATGTCCTCATTTGTAAAGTAAGTATGTACGACCGTAAAATATCGTATGTTGTGCTACCGTTTTACCACTGCACTACGCATATATCCCGACTTCTAGTCTACGCATATTTGAAGCATATAGTGAGGGCAAGTTAATTGCGGGCAAGGAGCAGGGAACAGGGGCAACGACCCTGGGCTAATCCCCGCCACGACGGCATTACGGGAGATCCACGCGCGGCTTAAATACTAAATGGATCAAAATAATTGTCCCACTGACCTTTATATGGGTGCCCGGACCGACAGGCCTAGCGAAACAAGTCAAAAAACTTTAAAAGGTAATAAACGCCTTGTAAAGTTAAGTATGTATTTATTTATAAATAAATTAAATAAAAATTACTATGTAATCACCACTTTGTTAATATATACATATCAATATGTTTCAAAATCGAAGCTTTTCTCATCAGGACATAGAGAATACTAAAAAATAATCATGTCAAGTATAGAGTGGTGATTTATTTATTTTATTTATTCTTAAATTTAATTATGAAAACAAAAACATGCCACCCATCTACCTCACTGGGACAATCCTGTGTTGAGATGAGCGGCTTTATAATTTAATAATAATCTGTAAATTTCAATAAGCAAACAATAATACATGAAAAACATTACAAAGTAATTTTTAATTCATTTGTTAATAATGACGCCACGAAGTGAATACCAATCCTCTGAAGAAATTGTGTATTTATTTATTTGATTACACGCCCATCTGGGCTATTTCACGATAAAAAAATATAAATATCTGCCGATTTTAAATCATAAAGTAATGAACAATTTTTTGTTAAATGTTTAACAGTGACATAAAATAAAAACTAAATCAATATTATAAAACAAATAATTAACGCTACATTATCCAAGCTACAATAAATATTACATAGTGTAGAATTCATCAAAGTGCTGGTATAGATAACGCTTTGCTGTATAAATGGAGGCAGCAAATATACCGACAATACCTCCAAACTTGTTGCCAGATCATGCATCCTATTGGTTAATGAATGAGACTGATAGTTGATTGTGTAAGTATTGCAGAGAAATCTTACAGTTTGTCTTGTGTTCCTCGTCGGTACATTTAAATTAATAGTGGCGAGGATGGCAGGGCTGTCAATTAGTTTGTTAATGATTCTATATAATAGAAGTAGGTCTAAAATAATATTTGTGCATAAGCGTTATTTAAAACGTTCGTGAGTTGATTTTTCACTAAAACGCCACTATATAATTTGTCGACTAAATATATAAATGTAATTATTTAAAAAAATGTGTTACACAAAAGGTGAATAAACATTATACCGTACCACTGAACAAATGATACAAAGAGATGCCCTTATACGCAAGGAGAATAAACCAAAATAAGGGGGGCGAGCTGGGCGAGCCGCCCATTTAAGGAAAGCAGTAAATAATTAAAAAGGTTCGGCTTATTTACAAAAACCGAATACCTTGTTCGAGTATTGAGTTTAAGCCTTTTATAAATCTTTTATAATTTGTTTACCGCAGTCAAAATCATGCGAAACAAACGTAGATGGCAGTGAACTAGACTGGTACCATAAAGAGTATCACATGACCTTTGCCTCCAACCGTCGAAATGGTACGTTAAGGCAAGTCTATTCATTCTGACGTCAGTGATATACACCGTTTTCACCCCCATACCACGAAATTGCAGGGTTCTAAATTCATTCATGAAATCTTAAAAAATATGTTGCAATATACAGTAGAACTATTTTAAATAGATTCTTGCTTGTGTAGTAATGTACTGTCTCGTAGGACTACTGCAGGGACAAGAGGGAATTGTGGGCGGGTGTTCCAAACTATTTCGAGCCAATTTGAACCACTGTCGGCGTGCACAAATACACTCAAACGTGCGCTCTTAAAAATGATTTGCCGGTAATATAGATATTTTTTTGGTTGCGTTCGGTTGACACATAATCCATACAAACGTTCTTTATAATTATTTTTCTCCTGTCAGGATACCTACCTCCATCTTCCATGTGGTGCGAACACGTGATAGTACTAATGACGCGCGTAATTCTAGTACGTAAAAATATAGATTTTTTTTTTTACATTCATACTTAATATAATTTTGCATGATAAACCCCTGCATTTCAAATTAAAATTAATTTTGAAACGCCAATGATAACCATATTATTTACCTTTATGACCAGTTTTATAAACGAACTACGAAATTTCTATTACGTAACGAACCGTTTCGTTAACGGACTGTTATCGGTCCGTTTTTTATCTCTAATAATTGCCATTCGCTTGTCATCACTTTCACTGCTCTGTAAGGAATCCATTTCACAAATTCAATTTATATATTGTCTTTTTAATTAAATTAGTGCACGGTTTCAAATAAACAATCCTCGGGTAACAAATTACCAGTAATGTGACGAACGTTTATAAAACGGCGAAATCGGACGGTAGACCAAATATTACTTAAAAATGGTATAAAGCGTTACGAACGGATGGTTGTAAAACTGGCCCTAAGTCAAATTAAAAAAAAAAACATTATAACCCTTAAGCAGGGAAACTTTACAGTGTAGTACCATTAAAATAACCATCAATTTACTCAAAAATTAGTAAGAGCATTAATAATAAAAATGAAAACATTTTATGAGTTTCATTGTAAGTATCATATTTAGAAGCAATATAAATAGATCGTCTATAAGTGGATTCACCACAGCTTGATAATGCCTTGGGAAGGCGAAACAGCTGTCACGCATAATAATAATAATTACATAACAACTTTTTTTTAATAAATAAATCGTTTTTTTAATTGAACAATAATAGTTATTATTAAATTTAAAAACTAAAAAAATATACATATTATATACTCACCTATTGTCATATTAAATGGAATAAACTAACTTAAACATTTATTCCCCGCAGTGAAGTTTCTTTTTAGCAAAGGCCGGCCATTATGATGGCACCGTTCCATTTTCCAGATAGCTCGAGTATTTCCCGCTTTGTTTCCCGCGGTGTTGACAGACTTTTAAAAATAAATCGCGACTTTTTGGATATTTTTCTTTTGTTTGCATTTTTATTAATCCGTACATCTACCTGCCCCAATATCCCTAATATACACGCCGCAGCTTACGTTGTAATCCGTTTAGGGAATAAACAAATCCATCGCAGTACCTACCTTCATGACTTGAAATCAGGGCCGCGTCAGCCATAGGGCAAAAGCCAGTTTTATCACTTTGGGCTATGGGGTAGTATTGAACGTTACATTTATTATATCATATTCAGCTTAGCATAGTTACTTTTGCAGGTGCCCAAAGGAGGAAGTAACTGCAAAGTCAAGTGTGTGGATTTGTACAGATCGGCTAAATAATATGGATAAGAATAACAATTAGAGCGCTGCAATTTTTTCGCAGGCAGCGCAGGTTTTCAATGACAAGACAAACAATAAGAATATTAAGTTTGTAAAAGCACAGTGTTCGAAATAAAAATGTTTTAATTTAATGGATTGTTCAGAAATTAGTGGTACTTTTCAAACGGGGATGATTCTATATCAAATTCTAAGACAATTTTTTAATTATTTTTTTTTAATTATTCAACTCCGAACTTGCGAACAAGGAAGATAATTCGATTAATGAAAAGGCAATTTTTCCATATTTCTGAAAAACTTTATTCTGTCAAGTCTTATCTATAACTTCCTGAAGTACCCGGCGTTGCTCGGGGTTATTAATAGTTTGTAGGAAAGTGTTATAATCCCTAACCCTACTCTTACTCCTACCATTATTCCTACTCCTACTCCCTGCCCCTGCCCATTAATTTTCCTCTTATTTTGAATGTTAAATGTGTGGAATATTTACTCAAGAAGTACCGAAATTTGGTTTTAAGGGTGGGAAAAGGGGGTGGAGGCGGTTTTTCGAAATCTCACGTAAGCAGTGATCGTCCTCTTAGCTAGGAATAAAACTGTAGATATGTATATAAAACAAACACACACCGCCCGCTGGACATTCTTCTGGATAGAAGAAGATAGAGGATAGAAAACTATAGAAGAGGATAGAAAACTATAGAAGAGGATAGAAAACTATAGAAGAGGATAGAAAACTATAGAAGAGGATAGAAAACTATAGAAGAGGATTGAAAACTATAGAAGAGGATAGAAGATGATAGAAAAGGACAGAAGAGGACAGAAGAGGACAGAAGAGGACAGAAGAGGACAGAAGAGGACAGTAGAGGACAGAAGAGGACAGAAGAGGACAGAAGAGGACATACCATAAGAGGACAGAAGAGGACAGAAGAGGACATAAGAGGACAGAAGAGGACAGCAGAGGACAGAAGAGGACAGAAGAGGACAGAAGAGAACAGAAGAGGACAGAAAATATGACAACATTTGAATTTGAATTTCAAAGACAAAGAGGCTAACTTGATGTTGCTATAGTAATGACATTTTGTAGTTCCGAAATAATAAATCTCCACAATTAAATGCCAAGGAATGAATGCACATGGAAAAACAATAAAATTCATATAACTAATTGATTCCAATATATGGTAATAAGGAAAGCCAGTGAAAATAATTACGACTTTAAAAAAATCATATTGATCAGCAAATGCCAATTCAGAAAATAATACTTTTTTTATATGTAGAATTTATAAACCCGTATTTAAAAATTAAAAAAAAATCAATTCATCAAAACCCTTTGTTATGTTGTTACCATTACATTTGGAACATCTGACATCACGTGCGCATTCTGTTTTTGGAAGAGTATGGACTTTTTTATTTTTCGATTTTGTTTTGTATTTTTTTTAGTATTGGAGAAAATTAAACTTAATTTGGTTGACTTTAAGCTCTATATTTGTTGTTCAATATAAAAAAAAATATTCATGAACAAACCAATCATCAATACGGATATTATGATAACGTTAAATACTATTTATTATTTAAATAATCAAACAATAAATTTTTTTACATCGCTTTTATTTGTAATATATTATTTAGGCATCTTAAATAACTTAGAAGCACTCGAAATTAGAAAATCCCTGAATAATAATGCTAGTATAAATAGGTGGTGTAACTATTGTAGCTGAGCCTACAAAAAAAGTGTGTGTATTGGTGATATTTTTTGATATATAAATAAGCATGTGAAAATACAAAATATGGTGTAAGTATAAAAATGTTTACAGAATAACGATTAAAAATACGAAATGGTATATTCATTATTTTATTTTGTGAACTATTTGACATTTTTGTGGTATTTTTTAGTCCGCCTCACTATGTACGTATACCTGTAAACTTCCAACAAAGACGTCCTTGCCGAACGTTACTGAGAAACAGCATTTTGTCTTGTTTATGCCTATTTATTGTTTTTAGCGAAAATTAGTGAATACGTTCGAAAATACATTTAAAAAAATTGTGCACTATTTTACAGAAGGAGAAGTATGCTGAAAAATGGTTATGTGAAAAAGAATTCCTGTGATAAACTCTTTTCTCTGTATTTTTACACCCTTTTTATTTTTTAATTAATCTGTTTTTTGTGACTTTTTTATCTTTGATTTTCTCTGTACTTTTGTACCCTTTTCTTCGATATTGATAAATATATATATTTATAACAATAATACGGTAATATACATATAAAAAAAACTGACCTACTTTATAATCAATACATAAAACCATATACAATGTGACCTTAGAACGGGGTACCCCAATAGGGTCACATTTTTTACGACTTTTCTAAAACATTATGAAAAATAATACTGAAATATAAAATATACACTGTTTCCGTTGACAAACTGATATCAATCGGTTTAACGGAACTTTACTGTAATAATTATCTAACACTAGCTAATGTGTACCCGGCCTTCTTCGGGATTTTTTAAAAATAGTTATTCCTTGTGACGATTATTACTATCTCTAAACAAAGAAACATTCATTTGAAATTTTTATTTCATTCCAAAAATTTATTTTTTCAAAATATAATGATATAAAAAAAGTTCTTAAGTAGGTACTTACTTGTGTTTTCAATTTTGAAAATATTCTACCCAAACAAACCGTCTTTTGGATATGTAATCTGTGGCTAACCATAGTGGTATATCTATGGGCTAACTTAAGTAGAACATGGTGGGTTCAATTTTTTTCATACTAATTTTAAAAAGTTATTATCAACAATTTTCCGAATTTTTTTCATTGTTCGTATCATATTAAAAAAAAAAAAATTTTTCAATTTCATTTAGTGATAACAGATCATTATGAACAATGTCAACTTACAGCCTTCAATAATCGAAGAAGAACAATAAGAAAAATGGGAGAGCCGTGCGAATAAATTAATGAGAATCCGAATCGAAATTTTAAGTTAATAATCACGAATTATTGGTCTATCATCCTATCGTGTGATTCCATTCATTCCGTGGTGCTAAATATCAAATCGTGATTGTTTCGCAATCCAATAAACAATCCCAAAACAAACAGAAACCACTAAATCTTCTAGATGTGCAAAACTATTTGTAAAGTTGGGTAAAATCAAGTAATAATGTCTGCATAAGCGCCTGTCTAGCGATAAATCAGGGTTCCAATAGCAAGCAATATAAACCTACGAAGATAGCAAGGTAGGTACCGAAGTAGTAGGTGCTTACCCGGAGCCCACCTTACTATTAGAGATGTCGATACTGCTGTCTCGGTGACTTTTCTGTCACTGGATCACCCGATATTATAATTTTTCTGAGGAACCGGTTCCATTTGTAAATTTGATTAATAATGTACGTAAGAATAATGGAGACGTAATTAATAATCATAAAAATCTCTCTTACAGTCCCATTTTGAATATGTTCCGTTTCTCATAATGTTAAGTTAGTAAATGTTTATCCCTGATGAAGGAGCGGTGATTTAGAAACCGGTAGGAAAAATACTCAAATAAAGTGACGTTACACATATTAAGTGAATTTATTTTATTTAAAAAAAATGATATTCGAAAAATTTTTAAGAAAACCATCCAATAAAATTTTCAAATCCGAATATACTATTTAGCCAGTGGCGTGCAGTCCATAAAGGCTGAAAAGCTGTTCCTACCTTAAGAAAACGACCCAAATAAAGATATTAAACAGTAATCGAAAGATACGACAAAATTGTAATTGAAAAATACGACACAATTGTAATCAAAATGTATTTTTTATAAGAATTTGGTAAGGAGCTTGTGCGCACATTTATTCAAATGGCCACAACAATCAGCGGAAGGTGTAATAGCCATTTTCAAATATTCAATTTAACTGCACACAGCCTACCTTTGGTCAAAGAGTAATGCACACAACTGCTGTTAGCATACCAATCAACATTCACGCCATCGGTTTTTATCCGTTTCCAAAGTAATTGCCAAAAAAACCGGTTCCATATCGGTCTTCTGTAACTGGAACCGGAGTTTGATGTATTTTTCCATGTCTGCCTGCTATGAACCGCACGAAAACGCTTCCGTTATAAATGTCTGGACAATTCGGGGGCGTGTCTCTAAGAAAACTAAATGCGATACAAACGTAATTAATTGCTTAATAGTCTCAGATGTATAGGTTTATTTTATGTGATTTTCCTAACCCACAACACAAATCGTCGAGAATCGCTTGATTGGAGTACAGTAGAAGATTGCAATCGCGTAAACATTGCTAGCTTTCGAAATTCTTTCAGGATACGTGAAACTGAAATCATTTCAATAATGGTGACAGAATCATTTCATATGTAGACACAGCATCTTGGAATAACTGCAGCACTCTCAGATGGAACAGAAAATATAGCATCATAACAATTAAATGATAATACGTCGAAATATTTAAATTAATTTCGGATTCGTTCAGGAAACTGTTGATGAAAGCGCTGCCCAGAGGCCGGAGCGCTCAGCGTTCAGCGCGCAGGAACCCCGCCACTTTAAGTAGACGGCTACACACTGAATAGATAACCACTAGAAGTGTAGTCTATACCGATTTGAAATAAAACGTTTGTCGCCAGTTTACGTAAGACCTATCAACTCCTAGTCCGCGGACAGACCAACGAAATTTATTTTCCGTATTTATTATCAAGGCAGATATTCGACATTGAAAATGTTTAGAAATGAAAAGAACTTCTCAAGAAATGAGGAACAATATTCGATTTATTGACATTGAGGTATATAAATAGAGTAAAATATTATTCCTCTGCGTGAAGCAGGGAGGGGGGTGAGGCGACTTTCGATGTCGCCCGAATCCTTCCGACCGCTAACGAACTCAACGAACAGAGTCGCCGCGCCACTCGGCCGACCGCCTCCCGCCACGGCCAGGAACATTTGAGTTACCGGCGTACCTACTTCACTTGCTCCTTGAGTTTTTTAACATTAAAGAAGTCAATTTACACGAATATTGATTATGGTAAAACCGATGAAAGGTTACACCATTTCTTTTTCTATATTTTCCAGAACGGCATGTCCCGTCATGTAGGTATTTTACAGTTATCATTGGAGATCCATACCCGACGAGTTCTTGTAATCGACTAAAGCCCGTGTTATCTCTATGATGCCAATTGGCCGCATGTTGTTGTCCATATTCCGAACGCTGATGTTTATTCCTTTTTTATATCTCAATGTTTACAGATCACGCAATTAGAGTTGATGCACAACATATCAACCCCTTGGAATAACAAGGTTCCATCTGACATAGAAATTCTACGCAATAATGAGCCTTAAAGTTGCTTTCTCTAGAGCACATTATCGCATGACATTACTGTGTCAGATGAAACCTTGTTATTCCAAGGGGTCGATATACTCAGGAGTGTGCGTACTGGTCCATATGCATACACTTCCGACTGCGGTGTCCTTGAGAAAAAAGTTACTGAAAACAGGGTTTTGTCTTGTTTTTTATCTCTTTGTAGGCGTCTACTAATTGTTATTAGTGAAAAGAGGACAACAAATACACTTTTTTTTACATATTCAGAAAACAACAAACCGATAGTTTTTTTTTGCATTTTTTTTTTAAATTTTCGAAAAACAAATTAGAAACATGGGTAAAATTCTTCCGCTTCACTGTTAATACGCATAGGTTTTTAAAATAAATATTGACATACGCCAAAATGCGAAGTAATGCATGTAAATTCATTTAAAGCTTATTAAAGTTTTGTATGAAATATTCAGGTTAGTTTCTTTTTGTTTTTTTCTTGGTAAATCCAAACTAAGAACGTGATTACCTTTTTTGTACGTAATTAATAAACTGTATTATATTTAAAATAGGTTATTAGGTTCTTGGTTTGGGTTTAAAGAAAAAGAATAAAGAGTTGAAGCGGAGTTGTCTAATTTTACCTAAACATGCTGTACACAAGCAATGCATCTGCGATACCTATAATTCGGGCACGCGGATACGCCCACAACGCACTCCTATAGATTTTCTTTTCAGTGCGGCTAGAGAAGTAGAGAAGTAGGTGAACACGAGCTTTTGGCGCATGCGCCGTCGCATCCATTAAAATGGATTCTGGGCCTCGCGCGCTCGCCCGTCCTCTGTCAAACGGTCGCAAATCGAGCACCTAATGGCAGCGCCTATTCCTCTAATATCTATATCGGTTTATTAATAGCCTGCCCATTTATAGAACGAATAATAAACACTCATTACGCGAGATGAACTAATCCTGATTCAACTAAAGTGACGTGCCGATCTTCTGGGTGTAGTAAAAGTATAAAAATGACAGGAGTGTTTTTCGTAACCCAGGACGAGTGTTGATCCCAGGTTTTTGGCAAGTGTTCGTTCGTTCATTCGTTCATCCGCTTCGAGCGTGCATTTCAAACGAGAAAATGTAAATAGTGATGGTATAACGTATAACAAGAAATATTTCCAAGAGTTGTGATCTGATTCACGAGTTATTAAAAATATATTTACTGTAAACTTCAAACGTGCCTCCTTCGAAATTTGAATTTTATAATACTGTATCAGATTTCAGATTCTCCGATATTTTTTTATGAAAACTGCATTTCCAGTGGAAAAGTAATACGCTAACTATTGATAAGTTGAAAATAAAATGTGTAAAACAGTGATTATTCGGTAATTTTAGAGGTTATTATTACATTAGGGAAACGTGAGTTATAGTAGGTCGTTTCACGTTTAGCTTTCATCTAAAAATGTGATTTTAGTCATTGATAAATGTGTGATTTCTTCTAACTGCCAAGAGCTTGGCGTGTGAAATTTGCTAAACTCTCCGAGTGATAAGTTGGGCATAGAACAGTGGTTGTGAGAGGGCAATGTCATTGGAAGGGGCGGCTCGGTGGGGACGGTGACTGAAGGAGGGCAGGGATGCACCATGAGCGATCTGCAAGCAACTTTCGAGTTTTCCGTGGAGCTATTCAAGTTTTACAATGTCGACCTGTTCCAGCGAGGGTGAGTTAAGCACGCACATGTAATTTGTATTAAGTACACCAAAATTATAGGTACTTACTCAATAAATATGTAATTCACCCTTCTTGTACGTAGGTATAGCTTGACAATAAAATGTAGACATTTTATAAAGTGGAACAACATTTTTTCATTACTATGCGAATACCAAGCTAGCTCAATTTTTTCACGCCCGTATTTGACAGTTCGTTTGAAACAACGCAAAACAACATACCAGTAATTCGCTTTTTTCCATCAATATTATTTATTTATATTTTTGATCAGTGAATTTGTTTTTTTTTTTTTTAATTTATCTAACATCTAATGCATACTTATTTCAATACGTAAATGTCAGAAACACAAAAATGGCATTTTCTGTGTAACTGTCATACTTTGCAAAGCGTTTAAACTTAAAATTGTCCTAAAATGTGTTGTAAAATCATCGCCTTTTGGAAACTACCACTACGTAAGTAAGTAAGAAATAAGCATTTTTACCATTGTGCTTTTTTAAACTTACAATAATCTTCCTATGAGCCATCTTGATGTTGTTATTCAAAACGTTTTAAACGATCGCAGCCCCCTCATTTTTAATCTACTACAAATTTCAGACTGAACTTTCGAACCCATAATTTTTTTTTATATAATGAAGCCTCATAAAATACATAAGCAGGTACCTACCTGCATACCAAAACTACATTTTCAATTTTATTGAAGGATTAATGATTCCTAAGCATACAAACAAATATGGACAAAGAACTTTAGACCACATGATTCCTAACTTTAAATATGTTACCCGCTGAAAAAAAAATGTATTAAAACTAAACAGCTAATAAATATATTGAAAACTTGGCTAGCTGAAAGAAGCTATTTGTATTAGATAATAAGGAAATATTATTTTATTTACAATTTATTGTTGTCGTTTATGTTTTTATTTTTATTTTTTTATGTATTTTTGTAGAAATATTTTTGAGTAAAATTCTTTAGAAATATTTATGTTTTAAATTTGTTACATACATTTTTATTTTATAATACTGTAAATTTTGGGTTTTGAATAACAAGCTCCCTTTAGACAAAACTATAAAAAAGTAATTTATCGGGACTTGTATTTTTTTTCTTTTGTAAAATATAACAAAAAAAATAAAGATATTATATTTAATATTGTAGAAAAAAAACAGTATTATTTATTTTGCATTAAAAAAAACATTACACACTTTCGAGATTATCAGGAAAAATGTGATATTTTCAATCAGAAAATGTGATATTAGAAAAAAATAGAAAAAAAGTTTTTCAAAAGGAATTTTTTCATTGTGTTTTTTACTACGTTGGCCTAGAAAAATACCAAGAATTCTTGGTCTGATAACGAAACAGGGCGCATTCTTTCTTAGTTGACACATTGGGGTCATCGTATTATGTTTTCGAACTGGCCAAAATGTCGTGTTGTCATTTCCTACGCAACTAGCACTTCCGCGCACGATGATAAATGACTCGTCCTAATGTTTTGATAAATTATTATCCATCAACTATAAGTTTTCCGAATTTCACTTACAAATACATAACAATGTTTTACAAAAGAGAAATATACCTACCTCAGATATCTGCAAAGGTTAGGGACGGCTATCGGAACAGAGTTGGTATCTATGATAATGGTTTCCAAATAGCATTTTAAAAATGAGACCCCAGAACAACGTTGATTTGTAATTTTATGGTTAGTTATCAATCAACTTACAGATGTATATACTTATCTGTGTAGTCGGGGGCGCCGGTACTATAGATATTGTGATGTTTTTTTTTTATTCACCTATAAAATCTAAATGTTTTGTAAGGGTTATGGTACTGCGCCTGTCTCACTAGGAGATCTTGTTTGAGAGTAGACAATGTTTACAGTTACAATTTACAGTATAATGTTATGGTAAAAAGTTTGAAGCATCAATTAAGCATTGTTCCATACTTTTAGGGATGTTTTAAAAAAATTATGAATTTTGATTTGACTGGTTGGTTAGTGATGGTAAATGTTGGTGTCCAATTTATATTTATCCTAATTTGTGTTCAGTTTAATGGCCACTGGAAGTACATTATTTAATGGCCACTGGAAGTTCATTATTTAATGGCCACTGGAAGTACATTATTTAATGGCCACTGGAAGTACATTATTTAATGGCCACTGGAAGTACATTATTTAATCGCCACTGGAAGTACATTATTTAATGGCCACTGGAAGTAAATTATTTAATCGCCACTGGAAGTACATTATTTAATGGCCACTGGAAGTACATTATTTAATGGCCACTGGAAGTACATTATTTAATGGCCACTGGAAGTACATTATTTAATCGCCACTGGAAGTACATTATTTAATGGCCACTGGAAGTACATTATTTAATGGCCAATGGAAGTACATTGTTTACCTTTGTTGAAAAGTATCTAAAATTTATTTTTACAAATACTGTTTTAGCGAAAGGGATAAGTATTTGGATCTAGTATCGCGAGCAGTTTGGGCATTGTCAAATAGAATTCTGTGACCTATACTAGTCTGCTTTTGGCATAAAGTTGCCTAATATCCAAAACACATATTCTCCTAAAGATTTCGTCAGAACTGCGGGTGATCGGTAGTTTTAGAATAATCTTTATAAATAGTTTCTGAGCTTTATGGATGGAATCTATGGCGGTAGCAGTAGCTCCACCCCAGGCTATAATACAAAACAAAATCGAAAAATAAAAAAAATAAAAACTAATCCAAAAACAGAATGCGCACGTGATGTCGGATGTTCCAAATGCAATGATACCAACATAACAAGGTGTTTTGATGAGATGATTTTTTATTAAATTTTAAATAACGATATAAAAAATCATCTCAAAACCCCTTGTTATGTTGGTATCATTACATTCTGTTTTTAAATTAGTATGGAAATTTTTATTTTTTACTTTTGTTTTGTATTTTAAGTATGTATTTTTTTTTTAGTTTTGACTAAATTTAAACTTAATTTGGGTGACTTTAAGCTCTATAATTGTTGTTCGATATTAAAAAAACTATTATTAGTGAAATAAATTAGAGTATTCATGAGCAAACCAATTATCAATAGTGATCATAAGATAATATTAATTCTCAGTACTGTTATTATTCTTTGAGTTAAAGTTTCTAAAAAGGTACATAATTTTATTGCTTATGTTTAGTTATGGTTTAGTATGAATAGAATATAAAATTATGTACGGTAAAGCTCATCCTTGTTTTGACATTTAACATTCTAACCTCAAAACTGATCAAAACCGACCGGCCATAGATTTGGAGCGTTTTGGCGGGCTTTGAAAAATTAAAACTTTGAAAATTATTTTATCTATGAAAACTAACTTTAGAAAAAAAACGAAATATACTGGGATGTAAGCTTGAACGTCATTATTGAAACTTAATTTTCAAGTATCGACGTAACCTCTAATTCAGTTTAATTATAAATAAAATATTACATTATTCTCAACTCAAGTTAACAATTGACTTACCAATTCTAAATTTATAAGAAATGAAATACCCGGCGTTGCCAATGGTTATGAATCGTTTGGAGTAAAGTTTTGTTGCTGTGATGTATTACCCCTACCTACCCCTACCCTACCCCTACCCTACCCCTACCCTACCCCTACCCTACCCCTACCCTACCCCTACCCTACCCCTACCCTACCCCTACCCTACCCCTACCCTACCCCTACCCTACTCCTACCCTACCCGTACCATACCTTACCCCTAACCTACCCCTACCCTACCCCTACCCTACCACTACCCTACTCCGACCCTACCCCTACCCTACCCCTACCCTACCCCTACCCTACCCCTACCCATTAGCTTTCCTCTTATTTTGAACGTCAAGCGTGCAAAAATTCATCAATAAGTACAAAATTTCTGCTTTAAGGGGTAGGGGATGGTTTTTCGAAATCGCATGCAGAAAGTTGCCTTCCTCTTGTTTCTAAAGTCTTCGAAGTGTTCAAAATTTAATCAAGCTCAGAAAAAAAAAACTGTAGATTTCTAAACAAAACAAACACACACCGCCCGCCCGGACAATCTTCTTTACATAATAGAAGAAGAAGATTGCAAAACATCACCAAATTGATTTAATGATTCTCTTCATCAAATCAAAAAGCACTAAAGAAATTAATTTAGTTTGCTTAAAAAAATATATTTCTTCTGAATTTGGGCGGAGGAACTGCTGAGTTGTTAATTGTGTAGAGATTGAAATATATTTTTATAAAATTTTGTGTTTATATAATATGTCAGTGGCGTGCGATCCACAAAGGCTGAAAAGCTTAAACATTTTAAAAAAATGTTCATTACCTTCTCGTTTAAAATCTCTAACCACTTATAATTTTTGATAGCTCCTTATATTATGTTCTAAAATCCACGTAACAGCCCAGATGGACGTATAATCAAATAAATAAATCGGTCAAAAAAAAGCTGTGGCTACCCTAAGAAAAACCAACCGTATAAATAAATTAAACAATAATAGAAAAATACGACAAATTTTCGATCAAGGTGTATTTTTTCATAAATTTTGGTAAGGAACTTGCACTTTCATTTATTCAGTTGGCCACACCAGTCAGCGGAAAATGATAATAAAATAGCCATATTTAAATACCTATTCAATGAAAAACTACACACAGCCTACCTTTGGTCATAGATCAATGCACCCACTATAATATATATATATATATATATATATATATTCATGCTTACGGAGGGGCGAATTCGTGGCTTTGCAGCCCTCATAAGAACCCGGGTGGCAGGATTTAGGGAGAGGGTAAACAAATCCGGAAATGTCCTCATCATTGAATCCCACTAGAGTCCATAGAAAATAAATCAAATCTAAAATTTCACCTCAATCGGACTGATGATGCCTCAGAAAACGAGCCTAAATAAAAAAATCTAAGAACACCCGAAAACGTGACTAACCTTTCTAGTTGTCAAAAATAAACCACTGATCCAAAATGGCTGATAATGCTAACATATGATAAACATATGTGTACCAACATAACAAAAAAAAAACGATAATAGAATGTACACAGCCCGCGAAAAATCAAAATTCACGCTTTCTTTTGACCACACCTCGTACTCGATGTTCCAGAATGATAATGCACCCCAATTCGAGTGGCACTAATTGGCACTCTTTTAAAATTTCAATGGAATGAGAAAAAATAACGGTTTTTTATTTTACTTTTAAAAAAATCTTAGGATAGGCTGAAATTGGATATTTTTGAAGAATTATAATAGGTAAATATTTCCAGTTGGGACTCAGTAGAAAACATTATATTTTTTAAAAAGAAAAACCCCTTTACATTCATAAAAATAAGTAAAAAAATATCTGCGTATGCGGAAATACAAAATAATGCCCTTCATATTTTTTACTTATATAAAAACGCGTAAATATATTTTTCTACTTTTCAGATCTCCCTATGTAACGCATCCAGTTTTTTATTTGATTTTTAAATTTATTGAAGAAGAATTGACGCCATTTTTAAAGTTAGTATGAAATGACATTTGTCAAAAGTGCCAACTGCATAAAATGGATATTTAAAATAAAGGTCGTTACCCAAACAAAACCTATTTTTTTAGTTCCTCATATGCAAATATTTTAAATTTATTTTTATGAATTTGGAAGTATGTTTTATTTCTAAAAAAATATGAGTTTTCCAACTGAGTCCCAACTTGAAATATTTACCTTATAATAAATTGGCTAATGTGTACACGGCTTTGCTCGGGATTATTTAAAAAAAAAATAAAGTGATGAAGTTGTGAATTCCTGCTTGTTGTTTGGGTGCCATAATTGATTTGACAGCGAAAGCGATGCCTTGTGATGATTATTGCTATCTCTAAACAAAGAAACATTTTTATTTCATTTAAAACATTTATATTTTCGAAATATATCTGAATAAAAAATATTATATAGGTACCTACTTGTGTTTTCCATTTTGAAAATATTCTACCCAAACAAACCTTTTTCTTTTGAATATGTAATCTGTGGCTAACCAGAGTGGTATATCTATGGGCTACCCACAATATAGCAAAAGTTTTACATGTTGGATTTTATTCAAACTACTCCCTAAACCTTCCCGGCACTAATAAGAACAAACTGTGCTATTTTCAGCAAAACTGGTCGTGTAATTTTCGATAAAATCGAGGATTTTTCAAAACGGCTCCGGATTTGCAATCCCTAGTCGTGGCTATTTAAAAATGTATACATTTATTTATCAATGTCTACAGCGAAGACAATGGCATATGTATTGCTTAGAGAACTGAAAATTTTCCGTTTGCGATAACGCAAGTTTTTACGCAAGAACGCGAATTTCCCCCTTTCCACGGTGTTATTTATTCGAAATTCGTAGTTTTCGAGTAAATAACCCCGAATTTTTGTATTTTTCACGTGATATTCTGGTATTTTAAAATAAGAAAGTAATATTGTACGTTCTAAATATTTCTTTGTCTATGGTTTTAAAAAGCTCAAATAGTCATAAAATGGAACGTTACTAACTCACAGTCATTCTTTATCGATTTAAAAAAAAAGTTAAAAGTTAAATTAAAAACATACTTTAGTTGCAAAATGCTGAAAAATAACCCTATTTTCTCAAATAACGCGAATTTTTCAGGTTCCTATTAATGACACATCTATAATTTTTCTATATTTCTCGAATCTCTTGTATTCTAGTATCTACCTCTCCATTCGCTTCTCCCTTTCAGGAAGCCTCAATCATTTTTTGTTTTCACTTTTCCGAGACTTTATTTTCTTTTGTGTACATATGTTGTACACCATTATTGGACGTTTGGTATTTATATTTACGTTATTTCTTTGTGTTGTTTACAATACAAATAAAATAAATCAAATAATATCTAGGTCTAGGTACCTACTGATAATTAATTTATTACTATATTATCAAACCCTCGGATCAACCAGACCGGGACACCAATGGAACTTTGATATTCACGTTTCGACAAAATCTAAAATCTCGCGGGGAACAGTTAAATTATTCGTTTTTTTTAAACTCATGTATGGAAAAGCAATATGGTATTAGCTTTTGATAATTTAATGACTATTTTAACACTCAATAGCTCGTGATGTAAATAACATTGTGAACTGAAAAAGGTGCGTACATCTAGAAAATTCCGACAGAGCTCACATGAGGAACAACAGTGAAAAATATAATGGCTTCAAAAATATGTAATCATATAGATCAGCGAAAGCCGATTCTAAAAAAAATCATTTCATCAAAACACCCTGTTATGTTAGTACCATTGCATTTGAACATTTGACGTCACGTGCGCATTCTATGATTAGTGTGGTCGTTTTTATTTTTCACTTTTCTTTTGTATTTTTATGTGTTTTTTTTTTAGTGTTGACGAAATTATAACTTAATTTGGATGTAAGTACTACGGTAAGCTCTATAATTGTTGTTCAACGTAAAAAAAACTATTATTAACGAAAGAAATTGGAGTATTCATGAGCAAACCAATTATCAGTACTGATATTATGATAATATTTATGCTCAATAATATTATTATTCTTTCTAAAAAGGTTCTTAATTTAATACTTATGTTTAGTTGTGGTTTACTATGAATAGAATATAAAATTATATACGGGATAGCTCATACTTATTTTGAGATTTGACATTCTAACCTTAAAACCGACCGGCCATATATTTGGATCGTTTTGGCGGGCAATTGAAACTTTGAAAATTATTTTAATTATGAAAACTAAGTTTAGAAAAAAAAAACAAAATATACTGGTATTTAAGTTTGAACGTCAAAATTGATTAAAACAAATTTAAAAAAATGGACTGGAGTTCCTTATTATACAGTTTTTTTAGTATTCCGGAAAACATAGTATATCTGCTGTGCAGTTTAAATTACGTTCATTTCAATCTGAAGTCACAATTTAACTTTAAAAACTGCGGTCGCCGATCATAAATGAGGAACTTTATGCAATAACTGCTTATGATGAAAATTGTTGTTTAGAGTAGAACGCGTTCAAAGTTTTTTGAAATGCAAGAATCACTAGTATTCAAACTGTGTAAAACCTACGGAAATAATATTTACACAGCAGATAAAGAAGGGATCGAAGATACTAAAAAGGCGATGGGAACAAAATTAGATGGTGCCCGCTTAAGGCTCTGCAAAACAGAATTTCTATGGATATATTATCCCTTAAAAACTGGAGGTTTTATGTACTTTAAAAAAATATATTTTTATTTTTGAAGATAATCTCTAATCTTAATTAAATATAAAATAACTGTGTAAATATATAACCATCTAAATGCAATATGTACACTCCGCTTCTCTACACCGGCATTGATTAAAGGGGAAGTATAATATTGCAATGAATTAAATTGTACTAAATTTCAATAATGAATAAAAGAGCATTGGGAAAAAAAACATTTGTACAGCGTTCTTTATGTGATTTTCGCCAAAATGGCGCTATAAACATCATCAAAATATTATTATTATTATTATCACGTACCAAATCATTATTCAATAGATATGAATACCAAAATATCGTTTAATATCTCGGAACGGTCAGAAGGTTAATTATCTGTGGACCCGGTATCGATATATCAGATATGTGGCGGTATCATAATACGCATTTCTGTTACCAACATATGCCCTAGTCTTTCAGTTTAGGTTTTAAAAAAGTTGGATATGGACTTTCTTTGAACGCTGATAAATTGTTAATCAGTTGCGGATATGAATGTATTTTTGCAATTTGGTACAATGCACCTACAATAGTAACGAGACGCTGATATTCTACAATGTTTCCTTCAATTAAAAGCAGTTGAATTTGAGTATAAAGTTCTCGAAGTTTTATATGAAATCCATACAATATCGATTACTGCCTATTGAACCGGTAATCCGACTGGCTCGTGTGACGTCACACCCAACAAGCCATAGATTTCGTGCGTTTTGGTATGCTTTAAAAAATTGAAACTTTAACAATTATTTTAACCATAAAAGCGAACTTTAAGAAAATTAAGTTAGGATGTCAACATTAATAAAAAAAATAAATGTACTGGAGTTCCTTGTTATAAGTTGAAATTTCACATAACCCGCCTCATTAGGCTAGCCTGTGTACAGGCAGTAATTTTGCATATTATTTTATAATGCCTATGAATATACACTTATATTAAGATATGCTCCGTAAATGGTTAAATCAATAACTTCGAATTTGGGTGAGTGCATAAATTCCGTTAAATGCCGGTAAATGTCCTATCATTACTTTTAATCCAATTTTTTACATTGTGTTTGAATTTTTTTTGTGAATCAGATTTTTTTAATTTTTTTTTTTTTTTATATGATTACCACACAAGAGTCCCAAACTGCTCCCAACCGTCTGGAGCCAGTGAGACTATGGCATTCCCAGTTGGGGAATGTTGTGAGGCTGAAGGTATTGGGGAGGGGAAGGAGAAGAGGAAGGTGGTGAAAAAAGGGGAAATACCTGGCTATTCAGATCTGGTCACCAAACACGGCTAAAAGCCATTTCAAGCAACGTTTCAATTCTGAATGGTGTTCTTTCACCAGGGCGATACTGAGAGTATCTTCCACTCTAACTAACAATGCTAACTGGAAGAATGTTAAAAATTATATATTGCCGGACCAAAGCTGTTCCTTCTCCCTCTGTTACATATAATGTCCATCTCTGTTCGCCCCTACCGCCACCAAAACTGTCATCATTTCTAACGCTATTTTATTAATAAATAATTTCTCGATTTTGCTTCAAAGTTTATACAAATTTGGTTATTGCAGGAGATCGTGTTTTTGTGTCGTGAACTTGTTTTATACGTTTGGGCTAAAATACGCCTGCGGTACCCGTCAATATTGACGGGATACGACAATAGGCTATTTTCGGGAGATGCAATTTTTTTTAGATATTTGCATTAGCCTGAACTGTTAGGAGGCCAGCACTCAGAAATGGCCCTAAACATCACTGTTCAGGTTGCTAATTCAAGCAATACTTCAAAAGTTTTATATGTGAACTCTATACGGGTATTTAGGAAAATGTATAAGGTTTCAAAATACGAAAATCCTCAAACTGTAATCTTTAAATTCTATCAATATATATATATATCTAAATGTCTCAAAATAGGTGCAGTTTGAAAACCAGTGAAAGCAATTTTTAAAGTTTTACCTAAAATTCCAGTACGTATTTCATGTAGAATTTAAAAGATTTACGATTCGAGGATTATTGTCATTTGAAACCTTATATATTTTCCTAATTGTCTATAAATTACAGATAAATCATTCGTAGTATTTCTTGAGTTAATAACCTGCAAAGTGTGTATTTTTGGGTGCAGTTTAAGCTTTTAGGAGGAATGGCTGATTAGTAGAATAAAAAAGATGTATTAGTAAAAATTTTACGAGTCTAAAGTTTACGTCCTTCCATTGTAACATTTTTTTCAAATATTTTTGTTAGCTCACACGGAAGGGACATCTATTGTGTAATTATTATAATGCCACGACTATACGATCGCTCAACCTTCCAACTCGAACGTTCGGGCGATTGTGTAGAGGGGTAATTTGTACGCGTTGGATCAACGTTAGCTCGAGTTCGACGAGTTGGCCCGAGATCGCCCCGGTGGAGAACTAGTTGGCCCAACCTTCAAAATAGTGGCCGAACTCGCACAAACCGGCCTCCACACATTCGCCATTCAGTATGGCAGGCGATCCCGACCGGCGTGCTGCGCGAGTAATAAAACATGACTGAACTATGTTCACAATAACAAAAAAATACTCAAATATGCAACTAACCCCCAGATATGTATATTATGATAATAATAATAATAATTTTATAATTTGTATAGCGTTTCGCCGTTTTTCATGAAAAATCGCCTCAATAGCGAAATGCTTGTAATCCGATGTATTATCGGGGCTAGTTGTTATATTTTTGCGCTGCATTCTTTTGTTTGTTTGTTTGTTTTTGTAGCTTTATTTAGATGTAAGCAAATTTTCATACATCTAGTAATAAAAAACATATAAGATACATAATAAAATAAATAGAGTCATAAAATTATAACAGAAAGAATACAGTTAATAAAAAAACGATTCAGGCTATGCGTAAAAATAAAATACGGAGCTAAAACAGCCGCAACAGCTATCCGTTGTATTTATTTCCGTTATTATGAGTACCTAATGAGAAACGAATTGTGTCAATAATATTATGCCTATCGCCCTTGAGGTGATTTTTCACAAAAACAGCCCTATACAAATCATCCAAGTTCCGTAAGTTCCATTCAGTAAACTAACTAACTAGCCATCACGCCGTTTCCCCGCAGGGGCAGGCAGAGAGGACGGACCCCCAAACAACTCGATCTTGATTACACTTCTTGCTTCATTCACATTCATACAACGCCTCATACATTCTCTTCTGTTATTCCGACTTCTGACATGGCCCGACTCAAGTATTTGATTCACTCGATCGTGCCATGTCTTCCTCGGGCGTCCCTGGCTTCTTCTTCCATTCACATTCGCGTCACATATTCGCCTTACACTCCTTTCTTCGTTCATTCGCTCTACATGCCCAAACCATCTAAGCGTCCCTTTCTTAATCTTGCTCACTACGCTTACATCAGCCTTGCATTCTTTACGAATCTCAATATTTTTCACACGATCATACATGGTTTTACCACACATCTGTCTCAGAGATCTCATTTCTACAGCATTCAGTCAACTTTCATCCTTCCTCTGCCAGTTCCATGCCTCACTGCCATACATCAGAGTTGGTATCAGCACTCCATTGTGGACTGCTAGCTTCGCTTCCTTGGACAACTTTTTGTTAGCACCAACCGCTTTCAGTCCTTCGTTAATGGAGTTTCCTGCTTTCGCCCTTCTTTCAATATCCCTATCAGTCTTTCCATCTCTCGTAAACATACTTCCCAAATATACAAACTCATCGACCTGCTTCAAGTATTTGTCATTCACAACTATATTGCACACTGTTTTCGTACTCTCTCTTTCAAACACCATGACTTTAGACTTACATTCATCATTAGCTCATTCTTCATTCGTACTTCATTCATTCTAGATACGAGGGACTGTAAATCTTCCATACTGTTAGCAATCAGCACTGCATCATCAGCATACAACAGGCAACATACTTTCCGATTACTCATTTCCGCGCCCAAGTCCACCTCTTTCAATTCTTGCATACAATTATCCATGAATAGATTGAATAACCACGGTGGCATTACACAGCCTTGCTTAACACCCTTTGTGATGTCAAACAACTCCGTAAAATCACTATCATTTCGGTAGACTTTCTATGAATATCAGTAGATTGATAGATTTTAGATAAAATGGCATCACTAGATCGGAGTTCATAGTTGGAACGTTGGCCGATCGTGTAGTTTGCCGGATTTATAGTCACTACACGAGTGTGGTCGAGGCATATCACCATCAATGCCGTGCGTCAAGAAAAACCGTGTAATAAAAAATGAAAAACCCGTTAATAACTCCGCAATTTATTTCTGTATTTCTGAAAATGAGTGCATTTTTTTAAATCTCAATATATGCGTCACTTTGTTTTCACCGTTTCTGTAAATGTACCTGAAAAATCGACGAAATCGCGTATAATATAAGTATTAACTTGGGGCTAATACGTATACCTATAATATTTTTGAATTTGTCCCATTTTGATCCTAATCGCCTCATATCATAATGATGTTTTTTGTTTCCCCAGGATGTACCAAGTGCGCGTGGGGCTCCGCGTGTCCCCCAAGCTGCCCGTGCAGGTGGAGGTCATGGTGGGGGACGTATGTGGTGGGGGCGCTGCGGCGGGGGGCGGAGGGCCCGCCGGGGGCAGCGCCACGCTGGTGGGCGGCCTGGGCGCCTCCCGCGTCTTCCAGATCCTCTACCGCAACGAGGAGGTCACGCTGAGGGACGTCATTCTGTTCAGGGCGCATTTGTTGGGTAGGTTACAGACTGTAAACAAAATCTTGAAATTTAAATGAATTTTATTATAATGGCAACACCGATTTTAGAACAAAAATTATTTTAATTTCGAATGTGAGGTTATCTTTGACCATCGAATCTCTCATGACTAGACAGGAAAAACGACATAACTCAATTTTTCGTGGCGTATTTTGTATAAAATAAATAAAAATAATAGAGCGCTTCTTTTACATAGCTTTTATGTTGATTTAATATCTAATAACTGTCTTAATTAATTTGGATTTCAAAAATGCAAAAAAGGCCTTTTCATAAAATTATAAGCTTTAAAAAATAAGAAGTTTTAAAATAATAATTTCCAAATACCGTTTGATGATGGTCAAAATATTCACTTGAACCACAATGCTTTTTTAAAGTTCCGTTATTTTTCCTTTAAACCTTCTTGTTATTGCCATTTAAAACCATTTAAACGATCACGAAAGTTTCAAAATATTTTCGACCCTGTCACAGATTCAGAGTATAGATTTTCAATGCAGGCATTCTGCATTCTCCTTCTGGATGTTCATTGTATCTTTCAAACGTATTGCGATAGGGGCAGATTTAACAACTTGGGGGCCCTACTAGCATAACCCTAGGGGCTCCCAGAGAAAAAAAAACTGTATGCGTTCATTGAAGCAATTATCAACATCAAAGAGTTTCCATCCACAAAAGAACTGCGTAGACATATTTATGATATTAGTTACCTAATTTGCATAATGTAATAGTTATCTTATATTTCTTATAGTATACCTAGTATAAAACATTATTTTTCTTTATTGAACAATTAAAAAATATAGAGTCTTGTCTTAAATGTTTTTTTAAAGTTAGACAAATAACGAATAATAATAATAATAATAATCCTGATTGACGAATAACCTGACAATATTTAAAAATCTACTACCATCACACTAAGCGGAAGATGATGCTTATGTCATTGTGGAGAACTTATCCAGTCGAGGAATTGAACTCTCGACGCCTGGGTGGGACCCAGACGCGCTGCTAAATCAGCCACTGATTGGTTATATTTCACAACTTTACAGCTTTTGGTGGAAATTATTATTCGAACAGAAAATATTAAGTTGAACTTGAAATTCCTTAAAGATAAAGCTGTGCGAATTTCATGACGCCAGAGCTCACCATTTTCGGTGGGACACGCAAATAGATTTTATACTAGGTAGATGTTTATTAACATCTTTTATTTCCAGTGGACAGTAAAAACCTGAAAGAATCACTGTCGCGCGCCGAGTGGTCCCTGGGCATCGAGCTATGGTGCGGCGAGGGCGCCCTGGCTCCCGTGTCATGCCGGGTGCTGCGCCTGCACTTCCAGCCACAGCGGGGCCTGCACTACCATCTGCCTGTGCTGTTCGACTACTTCCACCTGGCATCCGTCTCCGTCACGGTGCACGTGGCCCTTGTAGCGCTACATCAGCCGTATATGAAGTGAGCTATTATATTGCCGCTGATTAACCGACAAATCAAAGTGGAATTTTTGACAACATAAATAAGACAATGACCACGTATCATTTCATTGAAAGTATTGACACTAATAATTTTCACAGTATGAGCGTGGTACATGGTGTATTACCAAACACAGTATATATGACCACTAAGTGTAAGTAAGTAGAATACAGCCACAAGACATTATATTGGTACTGATCATTTAGAATTTGACCACAATTCTCAATATTATAGTTATCTTTGAAATAGTTTCCATTAAATTTGCACTAAAATACTATGGCCAGATAAATGGCACTAAATATGGGAAGTGTTTGGAAACAGGTCATTGACGTCATGACCTCTGCCCAAATTTAGGCACATAAGTCAGTGTTTGCACTCAAATAATATTGTGAGAATTTGAAACATATCATGACATTCTTTGCACCAATGCTGCTAGACCTAAATGTTTGCACCAAATCAGCTGTCAAGACAGTTTTGAGTTTGAAACAAAACATCTGAATCTCTCTTATTCAATACTCTTAACACATGACAAAATTTCGCTCTTTTCGTAATATGTTTACGCTTTTAATTAAAACCACAATATTATTTACTGTTTTCATTGCTAATCTTAATACTCACCATCTCTTGTTTGCATCGCCAACAAGGAAAAGCATTTTGCATTACGTACAAAGCTGGTAAGTACCATTATTAATTATTTCATTATGTATTCATTTCATGATTGTTCTTGCACTGAGAGTAGACCTCCTCAAGCTTATTATTTTTTACACTTTGCATCTAGATATTCGGTCATGGAAAATAACTTTTTTTTAAAACAAAGTTATTTTAAGTACCTCCTTTCTTGAAAGTTTTTCTTTCTTATTTGAATGTATTCTATTTTTAAATTATACTAAAGAAAGCAAATAATCAGTTGTTTTGACAGATGTGCGTTATTGGAGGTAAAATGTATGTTTAGGAGGAAAAGATAGAGATTATTTGGAGGTTTCTGTAGAAATTTGTGGATAATAAATGTGAGAGAAAAAAAAACTGATCTCAGAATGTCATCTATGGACAATGCTCATTCTCAGGACAGTATTTAATGGGCGAATTTCCTACATATCCAACAAAGAATATAGATTTATTAATACTGTGTTTTTCCAGATGTTTTCACTTATGTGTGAACAATCCAGTTACAAAAATTCACTCAATTGATACACAATAGATATCTGCGGTTGCAGGTGTATTCTTACGTGTCTCGTGTATATCATTATAAATATTCTTTAATGAATTTTTACCTCTTGCAGCACTCCCCGCTCGAGTAAGCAGTGGGGCAAGCTGGTGCGTAACCACACCAACAATGGCACCAACATGGAGAATGTTCTGTTTGGGGGGTCGTCCGCTAAGTGCGGTGGAGGGAATTCTTCAAATCGCATTGCTCATGCCAGGTAATATAAAAAATTGTCTTCACTTGGTGTACTTATTTGTGTATTATTCATACTATTAATGTTTCTTTTGAAAAGATGCAAAATACATACTTACATAGTTATAAAAAGCTAACAATTCTGGTATTCCCTGATGAGGTATGTTGTGAGCCTGAGAGGAGTAGTGGGGAAGGAGATAGGAAGAGGACGGTAGGAAGTACTTGGCTATTCAGATGTGGTCTGTGGTCACTAAACACGGCTAAAGCCATTTCAAGCATTGTTTTGATTCTGAATGGTAGTATTTTATCAGGGTGATACTAAAAGTATCTACCACCCTTGATTTGGGATTGGTTATTAGTTAGAAGAATAACAAATGGATTTAGGAATTCAATTAATTATTTTTTTATTTATATATACGGTACAGCATGTGCCATTAACATAAAGGTAAGAAAAGTGTAAATACAACAACAATAATAAAGAAACAAAAAATATACATTTAACTTAAAAGAAACAATTATAAAGTATAAAAATGAATACACTACCTATAAAAAAGTGTAAAGTTTAAAAAAGTATTAAGTGTAAATAGGATAAAGCATAAAAAGTATAGAGCATAACATTGTAAAAAAATATAAAGTATAACAACTTGTAAAAATATAAAGTATGATAACTTGTAGTAATATAAAGTATAAAAACTCGTAAACAACTGTAGACAACTTCTAAAAATATAGAGTAGAAAAACTTGTAAAGACATAAAGTATGACAACTTCTAAAAATATAGAGTAGAAAAACTTGTAAAGACATAAAGTATGACAACTTCTAAAAATATAGAGTAGAAAAACTTGTAAAGACATAAAGTATGACAACTTCTAAAAATATAGAGTAGAAAAACTTGTAAAGACATAAAGTATGACAACTTCTAAAAATATAGAGTAGAAAAACTTGTAAAGACATAAAGTATGACAACTTCTAAAAATATAGAGTAGAAAAACTTGTAAAGACATAAAGTATGACAACTTCTAAAAATATAGAGTAGAAAAACTTGTAAAGACATAAATTATGACAACTTCTAAAAATATAGAGTAGAAAAACTTGTAAAGACATAAAGTATGACAACTTCTAAAAATATAGAGTAGAAAAACTTGTAAAGACATAAAGTATGACAACTTCTAAAAATATAGAGTAGAAAAACTTGTAAAGACATAAAGTATGACAACTTCTAAAAATATAGAGTAGAAAAACTTGTAAAGACATAAAGTATGACAACTTCTAAAAATATAGAGTAGAAAAACTTGTAAAGACATAAAGTATGACAACTTCTAAAAATATAGAGTAGAAAAACTTGTAAAGACATAAAGTATGACAACTTCTAAAAATATAGAGTAGAAAAACTTGTAAAGACATAAAGTATGACAACTTCTAAAAATATAGAGTAGAAAAACTTGTAAAGACATAAAGTATGACAACTTCTAAAAATATAGAGTAGAAAAACTTGTAAAGACATAAAGTATGACAACTTCTAAAAATATAGAGTAGAAAAACTTGTAAAGACATAAAGTAAGACAACTTCTAAAAATAAAAAACTTTTAAAAATATAAAGTGTCAATATCAATGAATAATATAAAGGTGCTGTAATTAAATCAACATACATAGAATACAGTTATTGATGTAGGCTAATCTATTGATATTGCAGACAAACTTTCATTACGCATTTTGTATATGATAACCACTGGCATTGTCGATATTAGAAAATTCTTTGACTAATCGATACAAGCAATATTTTATTGAATTTTGTTCAACATTAGTGCCGGGATTGTTACAATAGTAAGGTGATTTAAGTCTAGTTGATCTACTAGGTATGTGATAATTTATTAAAGAAACCAATTCAAATAATTCAAAAATATGTTGTGGTGTGCTATTCTTCCATTCCAGTCAAAATTATATTTGAAAATTACAACCAATACCTTTCTATTTCAGACAAGTCCATGCGGAAGTCTGTGGCACCCTCCTTGGCTCCCTGGAGGGC
The DNA here is from genome assembly GCA_022606495.2 of Halesus radiatus. Lineage (NCBI taxonomy): Eukaryota > Metazoa > Arthropoda > Insecta > Trichoptera > Limnephilidae > Halesus > Halesus radiatus. The sequence goes on from JAHDVE020003573.1 coordinate 48,509, forward strand.
CTGCAGAATGCGCTGGTCCTCTGCGGCTCCGCTGGTTCCACCCTCACCAGCAACCCCGAGTCCTCCAACTCCCTCATCGGAGATGTGGCGCAGAGGATGGCGCAGCTCAGCGATCTGGCCAAAGTAAGAAGACTATGAATTCTCCTTGAAGTCCCTCTTGCAGTCATATGGGCCCACTTGCTCCAGGCCTTACCATGGAAGATCAATAACCTTCCCATGACCATACACTCCCTGATATTTCCAGGTTTTCTTTCCTCCACGAACTCCTCAAAGCAAGAAATCATTTTTTTCATTATATGCTATTTAGTATCAGTTTCCTCGCATGACCTTGGTAATATTTGAAATAAAACAACCACTCTGTAAGAGCCAAATTTAAAAAATTATATTTGTCACCCCCGCCTGCATAACTATTGTCAAGTTAGTCCTGCAGGCCAGAAAATAAAACGGTCTACAATGACGATGACAAAGGCAGGAACTATAAATCAAATGGTCTCCACAATCAATGAATTTTCGAACCATCTATGATCAATCTGAATGCAAAATATGTAACAATGTATCTACACATTTTTTTTATTTATTAATTTTATAATTTGTACAAATATTTATAACATTACAGATTTTTTTTAATCGTTTATGCAGTAAATAGGCAATGCCAAAAACCCTGCAAATACATTATAGGACATAAAACTGTTCGATTTTTTGATCCACCGTATTTAAAAAATACGTAGCTCTCCCCACGGGCGAGTTAATGATAAGTTTCTGCAGCTTGCTTGACTGTACAGGAGGTTGTGATGTCGTCCTCGAAAGTGAGATTCTAGTACAAAAAAAGATAGATGGGTATATATATCGTCCGTAGAGAAGCAAAAATTTAAAATCTTAAAAATTTCTTGTGAATGCTTTCAATGCACAAAATGTAAGCTAACCTCTTCTGACATCTACACGAGTATACGGTTCGTTTGGAGCATCTCTAGGAGGAAGTCAGTGAAATGGAGCTATAGGTAGATGAATCTCATCACATTTTGACCTATGTATTATTATAAAAGCAATGTTGACCCTCACAGCAGATTTACATGTTGTCATTACTGATGTTTTAACCGCTCATCATTGCAAAAAGCCTAAACAATT
>JAHDVE020003574.1:0-39704 GCA_022606495.2 Halesus radiatus
TTTTATTTAGGTTAGCCCACAGATATGACACTCTGGTTAGCCACAGATTGCATATAAAAAAATAAGGTTTTTTTGGTAGAATATTTTCAAAATGGGAAACACGAGTAGGTGTACCTACTTAAGAACTTTATGATTTAGATATACTCGTATTTTGAAAAAATAAAAGGTTTGGAATGAAATAAAATATTCAAATGAATGTTTCTTTATTTGGAGATAGTTACTTTCGCTGTCAAATCAATTATTGTACCCGAGCAAGGCCGGGTAAACATTAGCCAGTAAAATATAATACATTAACAACGTGTCATTATTCCTGGTCGATAATAAATATAGAGTAATAATTGCAAAACAAGTATTCCTTTTATTATAATACACCCTAATAACTCACAAAGGTAATGGTTTAATCTATAAAAATAGACTAACGGTTGTGACAGCGGCGCTCAGGCACTTAAATATTTTATACACTTCGTAGAAATGTCGATGTTATCTTACTTTTCTTTTTTTTAACCATCAATATAAAAATATATGTAAACGGAAGCAATCTTCCCAACAAGCCTTCCGTTGATATGCTTGGTGTAACTTTAACGGGCGTTCTTCCCAAGTTTTCGAATGATCAATCTGAATCACCGATCAGCCAAGTGTTTTGTAAGTATTCGCTCTGTTTGCCTGTTTTCTATGGAGGTGACCGCTCACCATAAAATAGTAGCCGCCCATTTTTATGAAAATAAAGTGACATAAAAGTAAAAACTTTCAATGTAAAAATTAAAACAGATGAGTTAATATTGTATTTATTATGAATACACATTGTTTAAAAACTAATACATAAACCAACATTTTATACTTCACCAATCGTGGCAATTTGTGCATTTGAACAGTCTTGCGGTAAAGTTTCAGCTCAACAGTTACTCAGTAGAGTTAGGAAGAACGGCCGTAAATGACCAGGGGCTCTATCGATGCCAGAGTAAAGTTAGCCTCTCAGAAGCTGGCCGTACTGTACAGGGCCCGCAGATACTTTAATAGTACACAAATCGCAATTGCGGTCCATTGAAAACCCTTGAATCTGTGCAGAAATGGGCGGCACGTTTGACAGATTCGCCTATCTTTGAACGGATTGCAATCTTTGAGAATGCTGTCCTTATTCTATCGGTATTTCAATTGAAGATGCCTCGAGGAACTAGCGTTATCCTTTCGGCACCAGGTGTACACGATTGAAATTTATCACAAGAGTGGCTTCTATCACTCGTTCTTCTGTTCAACAGCTCAGCCATGGAATTATTTTCCGGCCTCTGCATTTCCTCCCTCCAACAACATGGGTCTTTTCAAGACCCAAGTTTACTCCTTCATGTCTCCCAAAATACCCTCGAGCCTCAAAGATGACATAAGCCATAAGGGAAATTATTTTCGTCATATCCCGTGGGGAGTTAACGTAAAAAAATATCTTTTTGAGGCTTCCCTCTCTTGGAGAAGGTTTTATGGAAAATCACATTGTTTTGGCAAATTACAGTTTTTCTCCTAAACGACAATTGCTCTTACCTTAATGTATGGATGTAAAAATAAGAATAGATGTTTTCGTATAAAATTTGTATAGTTTTACTGTGTGTTTTCTGCACATCTCTACTAGAGTCCTCGATTTTATCGAAAATTACTCGCCTGTTTTTGCTGAAAATAGCACAGTTTATTCTTATGAGTGCCAGGAAGATTTAGAAAGTAGTCTGAATGAAATCCAACACGTAAAACTGTTTGCTATAACGTTTTAAAATTCGTATGATAAACATTGAACCCGCCATCTTGTATTGAGGTTATACCATTGGTATATACACTCTGGTTAGCCACAGATTACATATTCAAAATAAGGTTTGTTTGCGTAAAATATTTACAAAATGGGAAACTCAAGTAGGTACCTACATAAGAATTATTATTATTTATTTGTACTTTTAAAAAAATAAATGTTTGGAATGAAATAATTTTTTTGTTGTTTAAGGATAGTAATAGTCATCACAAAGCATTACTTTCGCTGTCAAATCAATTATGGAACTTAAACGGAAATCTCAGCAATCCCGAGCAACGCCGCGTACACATCAACTAGTAAATAAATAAATCTTTGGAGATGCTAGGTCCAATTTCAACTGGGACGTTACAACATTCGTGATCAATTTCCTGTCGAATGATTGTCATAAAGAATCTATGCCGCTGTAACCAAATTAGCCCGGTTCACACAAGGTTGGCACTGTCAGTGTCAAACGGATTAGTTCGATTGACAGTCGTGAATTGGTAAACAACTGGCCGATCGCCCAACTACCTGAACCTGTCAAGTGTTTAATAATTTACCGAAGGGTAAAACCCACAATAGACCTACAGCATTTTGAACCCCATCCAGAAAGCACTAATGAACGATGAATTTATTATAACCTTTCAGAAAACTTTCACAATAGCCCACAAACAATGGAAATATCGATTACTGCTCGTAGAAATTCCTAATTTAATAAAAAATATTGGCGAAATTGATACCTTAACGAGCCCTTCATAATAGTGAACAAATCTTTGTAAATGTTTTACGATATTTAATAATGATTTGTAAATTTTCAAGGGCGCTTTTACATCTTGTTTAAATTTTGTAGCCCTTTTTAAATAGATACGTTTTTGACCACAAACCAAATGGAAGGTCGATCAAAGAATATGGGTCCAGTATATTGAAAGCTCTGTCTCCAAAAAGAGAGGGTTCAATCAGTTTGTTTGACGTATCAGACTTGGCCGACCAGAGCTTGAGTTTCCCCTGAGAAAGATCAGTCAAGTATGATGGTGCCAGCCCGTTCAGTGCCTTATATACCATAAGACAAATTTTAAACTGGACTCTTTCTGTGACTCGAAACCAGTGTAGGCAATCACGTAGAAGATGAGTGATGTGACAGTATTTGGTGGCACAGCATACTAGACGAGCTGCTGTGTTGAACACTCCTTGCAGTCTGTTCAAATGTACATTAGGCAGAGCAGCATACGAACTATTGCAGTAGTCCAGTCTGGAGACTACTAGAGCATCTATCAGAGGCTTAACGGAAGCAGTTGAGAAACATCTTATAGGTTTCAATTGTCTTAAATAATACTATCAAAATATCAGCAAGTATTAAACAAATTGAGAATTAAAAAATAGAGTAGTCCAATTTTGTTACAGTGAGGATGGACTTAATATAGCACTTAAATAATTGTAAAGATACCCGCAGCTATCAAGAAGATATACAACCAAGGAGACCATCCTATTTGTTCAATAGACAATGTAAGAAAAAGCAAAATAGCGCGAATACAACAAATATCATGGAGCTATACAATCAAGAAGACCGTCATATTTGTTGCCTTCAATACACAAGGTTACTTTCCAAAAGCCAACACTTTAACATCAGTGAGAATTTCGTAATTTCGGAAATTGTTCTTAAATTCGTATGGAAACTTTTTATTTATAAATGGTACAATGTATTCAAGGGTTCGTTGATCATATTTATTTTGAAATATTGGTACTATAATGCCTATATTTTGTGTTAATTGCGTATTGTACACATGATCCACCACTGCCTTATATGACACAAAATAACACGAATAGGTAATACATTAATTGATTTGTACATGATATCAATGTGTCGCCTTTTCTTAAAAACTGTTTTACTTACTAGGAATTTTACCATGGCTTTTTTAATCAGCTGTAAATATTCTATGTTGGTCTTACACGAGTGTCCCTAAGAAGTTATATCATACCTTACGGTCAATTCTGCGAGAGACAAATAAATTAGTTTTTATAGGCACATAAAATTTTACTTCGTCTTCCTACAATGACTCGAAGGCGTTTATAGAGGTTGGAAATTTGTAAGTTCCATTTCATGTTACAATCCACCGTAACACCTAGATACACATACTGTTTGACTAATTCGATACTCGTACACGCGCAGAGCTATTTGGTATTTTTGGGAATGCAATCAAAGGAATGGGATATGATTACAGGCGCCTCGCTGTACCTTGCATGGGGGGATCTTGTATGCATCAATTTCGTTTTTTTTTAGTATTAGTTTTGAAAAAATATTTAAGTCCAAGTAAACACCATGAAAACGAACTGATTTTAAGGGAATAATATCCACTTCAGAGCTTGTTATTGGACTATTGTCAATTAAATGCTGTTTTCTGGGTGATGCAATTAACATACATTCTGGGATTCGAACCCAGATCCTCTAGTTTTACCGGGACTAATGCTTCTACAAATTGAACTATCGAGCCTAATTCGGTCATTTTCATCGATCTCATACTTCCTTTTGAGAACGACTAACATTATCATAAATTATGTCGCAAATATTACGGCTGCCATCTTTTGGCGTGACTGCGAAGTTCTAACGGATTTTTACAACTTAAATAGTATCTTGGATATCCCCATCTAATTTTATTTACAAGGGACATCGTTGTGGCCTTTCAATTGGGCGATATTGAGAGCATCTATCATACATAAAATGCTATGAACAGAAACAGCAGGTAGATAGAACAAACTTTATTATTTCGTCAGTGTTTACAAGGTTTCCAGCTTATTTCAGTTCGCAAACAAGTAAAAACGTATTTCCAGCAATTTGAGCCGTTACGTGAGTGGCCCGAGGCGGGGGCTAGACGTCACTTCAATAATAAGCACTTGTGGATGATATTATGCGAACCACATGTTCTACGACGAAAAAACTACAAAGGTTCTATTCAATGTTCTATTTATTATTATTCGTATAGTCCAGGAAAGTTGCTAGAGGTCAAAGTGGGATGCTGAGGCCATTTTGATTCGATATTTATTTAATTAATTTCGTAGGTATCTAAAATATGGTAACCGATAATTTCATCGTCCACAATTCGTGGTGGAAAGTTCACGGCACAAAATTCACCGCGGGGAAAGTTTACCGCACACAATTTATTGAGGAACGTTCACCGCATATAATTCAAAACAGAGAAAATTATTTGCCATTATGTAAAATAATTTAGTACAAATAATAGCCATGCACTGAAAGGAAATAAATTAAATAATAATTCATTAAGTTAGGTCAGGTGAGATCAACCTGTCACTATTAATGTAATACAAACAGTCCTAATTTCATTTTTTTGTTATATTAACTATTTTGTGCGATGAACTTTCCTCGGTTAATTGTGTGCGATGAACTTTCCCCGCAGAGAAAGTTTTCCGCGGTGAATTGTGAGCTGTGAAGGATTCTCTAAAACCCTGAAATATATGCGATCATCAAAAGAAGAATCCACATATTAAGTAAAAATGACACCAACGCAAGAACTGGGTTCGGTGTGGTGAGTGCAAATAAAGTTTATTTATATTTAATTGCGGCACATTTCAGAATGATATATACTTTCAGTATCACTCTGGTGAAATACAACCACTCAGAATTAAAACGTTGCTGGAAATGAAATTTTCATCCGTATTGAGTGACCATATATGACCGGTCAGTGGCTGAGTAGCCATCGCGTCTGCGTCGTACACAGGCGTCGTGAATTCCTCGGCTGGCTAAGTACTCCACTGCGACACATGCAACATCTTCCGCTTACTTTGACCGTAGTAGGAGATTTTCGAGCTAGACGTACCGATAATTTAAGCAAAATAGCAACTGAGTAAAAAGGTTCAGCTTGTTTACTAAAATCGAGTATTTAGTTTGACCACTTTGTGGACGGCAGTGAAACGAAGCTGTTGCCAAAATGTGTGACCTTTGCCGCCAGCCGTCAAAATCGTACCTAGGGTAAATCTATTAATTCCGACGTCATTTCTTCTTTCTTTCTGCTACATCTCTATAATCCAGCTCGCTACGTGCCACATGACGTGACAGTCGTAAGGGCGGTTATTACTAGGGGGTGGTTTGGGTGTGGATGGAGAGAGAGAGGGAGAGGGGTAAATGTGATATTCGACATTGGCATTTGCAGCCCCGGCATCCGCTGGAGCCTCCTTAAATATGAATCGGGGCCTGTAAAAAGGAGACACGCATATTGTATTATGCCACCGATCGATATTGAAATAAGGTTGCTTCCACTGAAGATATGAACCGATAAGTGTGTGCGGGCGTGTCTGCGTGCCCGAAATTAGCCCAATATTTTTCTTATGAAATTCGTTAAAAAAAAAGAACTGTCTGGGGCCTAGTGGTCAAAATCAACGGTATAAATATACCATAAACAACATGTCACAGTTAAATACAAGCATTTTCTTAACTTAGGAATGTGAAATTATAAAGTCTAAGATTTAGTTTATTGACAACTATTTGACACAGGACCTTTATAATCAGACATTGACAGTTCAGAGCTTCATAAGAGAGAGAGAGAGAGAGAGAGAGAGACAGGATGTAAAGACAATTACGATGAGCTCATGTAGAGCATCATCAATATATATTCAATAGACAATTGATAGAGAATGAATAGACATGTAATAATAACGTCTTATCTAAAAACGGATTGAATTTTGAATAAAAAAGCAAGCATTATAATCTGTTCATTTTACTAGTTAATTTACAAATGCCGTTGAAAAGCTAACATTTAGAGAAATGGAGGAACGAGAGAATAAAAAACTTACTACTAATAATATTGCTTCAAATATTTACTTTAATTTTATGTGAATACCGCACAAGAGTCCCAACTTCTCCTAACCGTCTGAAGCCAGTGAGACTATGGCATCCCCAATTGGGGAATTTTGTGAGAATGAAGGTAGCGGGAAGGGGAAGGAAAAGGTGTAGAGGAAGGTGGAAAAATACCTGGTTAATCAGATTTGGTCACCAAACACGGCTAAAGCCTTTTTAAGTAACGTTTCAATTATGAATGGCGGTCTTTTACCAGGGCGATACTGAGAGTATCTTCCAATCTGGAACGTGCGCAAATATACTAAATAATATTTTAAATTAACTAATTTTGAAACAATACAAATTAATTAAATAAAATTTACTTGTTCACGCCGGGATTTAAACCCTCGACCATGGAGGGCGTTAACTACTATTTATAGAAAGTAAAATAATAACATTTAACTTACATCCTCATTACATAAAGTTCAATCGGCTGGAAAAGTGACTGATAGGGGGCTGTTTTGGTGACACTCGTCAAACTTCCAAGGTCACGTGTCCTTAAACATTCTTTCGTTAGCGCTGTGCACAAACTTCAAAATGGTTTGCCGCAGGTTATTTAATTTCACCGTCAGTGGGATTGTTTGAAGCATTTTATTGAGATGGTGAGCCCATATGTGCTGAATCCATTCAGCACAGCACCTATGGGAATATCACGTTGCTTTTCGACCGTAGTATTCAGTCGCGTGGATTTTAAACGTTCATAATGTGCTTGTATTATATTACAAATTAGTCTTACCTTCTCATATTTTTAATGGGGGTTCACTGCACAATCGCTATTTAGAAAAACCCCACTGGTCCAAAGGTCTTATGTCAATTGGTGACAGATCACGATTACTTTTTTTTAATATTTATATTGATTACCCCTCTAGGAATTATAAATACATTATGTTCAGTGCAGGCTTTATTATTCTGGAGGTTATAAAAGCATGTGATCGAATGGGACTCTTTCTTTGTTTCTTATTTAATACCTTATTTTTACACAAACATTAATCTTATTTATTAGATTCTTACAGGCCAGTTCAGTGTTGGTATAGTTAGGCTGGCTTTAAGCCCAGGTTTAGGCCGTTTAACCATACCTACGTCTTTTTTGCAATAACTCAAGTTTATCACTGTTTTGGACCTTTCGTGTCGCGTTATTTATTTTATATATTAAACAAAACAAACACTTTATTTTAAACCACTAATTTATTTTTAAATTATCATCAACCGGTTTCGCTTATCACAAGCTTAATTAGGGTAAAACTTAAAACTGAACAAAATACATAATAATAATAATGTTTTATTTCAGCAGAACAAAGCGGTGAGTGCAATACTCTGTCTGCCATATAAAAAGAATACATTTTAAGAATAAAAAAATTACACATTGTAGAAATATAACATAAAAACGTAAATAAAAATTAAATAAAATTAAAATAACATATTTAACACTTATGCTACAGTGGCCTGAGGGAAATTCTCCATCTACGATGTAGGGGCGCGCCATGCCACTGGGCGACGGCCTGGACAAGAGTGTTTTCCGATCTCCGGTAGCGCTGACTCGTCCCGGCTATTCTGTGGCGCATCAAAGCAGCGAACCCATGCACCCTTCCCTCTGCGAACATCTGCGAGGCGCTGCATCTCCAAGGGAGGCCGAACAGCGCCCTGTAGGCGTGGTTATATTGAACTCGGAGTGTGTCCATGACGCCTTGTGAGCAGATGTATAGTTGGGATGTACAAAGGGAAGGAAACAAAATATAAAGCGAAACACTGGAACAATGAGACAGAGATATGGTTACATGCAACAAAATGAGACGAAACACAAAAAAAGAATGAGATAGAATGTCAAAGGGTTAAAGAAATGTGAGAAATTTTAAAATAAAGAGAAATATATCTAACATTGGACCGTATGTGAAATTACGTTGATCATTAAGAAAATTACAATAAATTTTAATGGCTTCCTTTACTTCTAATGATTCTAAATTATCTTATCTGATGCCAAAACCAATTTTATTTAATAGACATGTCAAATGACAAAGTAATTGCTTTTCATGAAAATATTTAATTCCTTATTATTTTTTATTGTACGACAGATTACTCATCCATTTATAGTACAAGATTTCTTATTTTGACATTCTCAACATTTGCCATGATAGGTATGCAAAAGGTTATTTAAAGAGTAATTAAATTTATCTACCGTTTTAGAAATTTAATTCAATAGAACCATTCCTCTTGTCACGCTATGCTGTGCTAGAAAATCTGTTCTGCCGTGTTGTATCTTGAAGAAGTCGTGGCGATGACTACGGCTGAAGTTTTCAGGCACGTATAAGCCATAGCAATCCATAAGGAATGGGATATCAATAAAGTTATGCACTATATTAAAACTAGTGATGGGTCATGACGAATGTTTTGATTACTTTTGCTTTTATCTTTTTTATGTTAGTTTAGAGATGTTTTTTTTTAAATTCATATAAAGGGCTGTACTCATAAACGGGTTACCGCTAATTTGGCGGAACTGTACTGATCTCGTTGTGTATTGTCCACCCCCCCCCCTTCCAGGGAGTGGAAACTAACCCCTGTTCCTGCAATTATCTCCTATTATTTTTGTTTTTGATGCCTATCACTTTTGTCGGAACGGACACCGGCCAGACAGGTATGGAACTGGCAGAGGAAGGATGAAAGTAGACTGAATGCTGTAGAAATGAGATCTCTGAGACGAATATTTGGTAAAACCACGTATGATCGTGTGAAAAATGTTGAGATTCCTAAATAATGTAATGCTGATTATAAGCGTAACGAGTAAGATTAAGATAGGGACGCTTAGATGATTCGGGCATCTATAGCGAATGAACGAAGAAAGGAGTATAAGGAGAATGTGAATGGGAGAAGAAGCCGGGAGCGTCCGAGGAAGACGTGGCACGATCAAGTGAATAAAATACTTGAGTCGTGCCATGTCAGAAGTCGGAATAACAGAAGAGAATGTATGAGACGTTGTATGAAAGTGAATGAAGCAAGAAGTGTATGCCAAGATCGAGTTGTTTGACGGTCCGTCATATCTGCCTGCCCCTGCGGAGAAACGGTGTGATGGTTAGTTAGTTAGTTAAATAAACAATCTTTCTCAAGTGGTTCCAAGGTTTGTCAAAGAGAGTCACAGTTCTATTGAGCCGTGGTACGGTTTACCAGGAGTCGTAAGCTCACGGCTCAAATAAACGGGTCGTTCATGAACGACTCATCCCTAATTAAAACTTAGTATTACAAGATTTGCATAACGTCTGGTTTCTAGGTTAATTTATTATATTTTTTATAGTATATTTCCATCGCGTGGAATATTCCAGAATGGTCGATACTGTGTCGCATCGGAGAAAGACAACAAATCAGAATTGAAACGTTGCGTTACTTGAACTGGCAATAGCCGTATTTACTGATCAGATTTGAATAGTCAGGCACTTAATCCAGCCTTTCTCTAACCATCTCTTTCTTCGTTTCCCCCGGTCTCACAACAATCATTAAATGGGGTACGCCGCAATTATCTAACTGGCTAAGTAATCACATGAAAAAATTATTTTTTGTTCACTGATGTCGGAATTAATAGATTTGCTCTAAGTACTATTTCAACGGCTAGAGGAAAAAGTCACATGATCCCAATTTTGCCACCAGTCTATTCCAATGACGTCCAGGTTCATTTAGCATAATTTTGTTTGCGGTAAGCAAATTATAAAACATTTACGAAAATGGTCAAACTCTTTCTTTAAAAAGAGTCTTTAAACACATACAAAAATTTTACAAAACACTGGATTAAAACCAAAGATATGAACCTTTTCCTGCTATAATTGTATACTTTCCCCATTTTCTTTTCTTTTTTTTGGATTTTCTTTTCCTTATTTAACTTATAATTTTTATTTAACTTACATCAACATCCATGAATTAATACAAATATACTAATATACTGCCACTAACTGATAGCAGGTACACCCACGCACTGGCCTTGCCTATGTGGGATTTTTCAGCTTTATATACATTACACGTAGGTTTATGTACATGTGTTCAGATGTATATATAAGTGAATATTAAAAAAATATATTTAAAAAAAATGTTTATAATCTTTGTACCTTGATTGTGTGAATGTGTGTATAACAAATTAATTATTAAAATATTTTTTTTTAAATATGCATATTTATTACTAATAATACATTTACCCCTCACCACTCTTATTTTAGTTTCTTCCCCTTTTCACATTAGAGCATCTCTGTGTTTTTTCTCATTAGGTCTAAATTAATATATTATTTACGAGCTGCTGACAAAGAATTCGTAAAATCATGTTATTTTTTTATTTTGTTTCATTATATATTTTTTCATTTAGTTATTAAAATTTTACATAGCTAATAAGACAATACGTGGTGTTTTTCTTAGTCCTCCTTCTAGGGGTTCCCTTTGCTGAGGCAAACTAGGTTTTATTTAAAAAAAACTGATTGTTTCCATGCTCCTACGAAGTTCTTTTCAAGATGCTGGATAACTCCTCTTCTTTGATTTCGTTGAGTCAGGTTTTGATTTGATTTTTGAAATCATTTGCCTTTTCTGCTTTTTTTTTATGGCCGGTGAAAGTGAATTATATAGCTTAATGGAGAGATATTTATAATTGCTTTGTCCAAAAGCAGTTTTAAATTTAGGAATAATCACAATGCCATTTTGGTTCGCTCTTGTCTGTTGAAAATTAAGTTTCTTCGATTTTTTTGTACTGTTGAAATGTTTGATTAAAATATTCTTAGTATAGATATTTTGGATGTTGGGTACTACAAAATATTTGAAAATTTCTTTTGTTGGCGTTCTTATGGGACTTTATTTAGGTATGTATATTCCATTTTCCCTAAAACATACATTCAGTACAGTCTCGGTGAAAGATCACTATTCAAAATCGAAACGTTGCTTGAAATGGTTTCAGCAGTGTTTAGTGACTAGATCTGAATATATAACTAATTTCCAACCTTCCTCTGCCCCATCCCCTTTCCTTTCCCATTCCATTTAGCCTCAAAACACACCCCAATGCAATAGTCCAACTGGTCTCAGATTCACATAAAAAAATCGCATTAGAGGTACGTTCCACGTCCTCGTGCTTCTTTTATTTCCAGGGCAAAAAAACATCAGTTTAAATTTACTTGAACCATAGGAAATTAATAAACGAACGAATGATTCTAATATAACATTAATTAATAAAGTAAGGAAAATTATTTTTCCCCACTTCTCAGTATGTTCGCAAAACCTAAAAAATATTTCACATTAAAAAAAGTCAATAGCATTCACGTCATTAGAAAACATTGCCATTTTATGCAAGAAAAAACATATTTCAACTGAAAGTACCTCACAGAATAGAGAATCTATTATCATAATTATTTTCTCAGTAAATCGGTTTTATCGGTAATAAATCATTTTAGGCACCATCAAAATTGAATTTGGGTAGGGGTAAATAGAATAATATAAATAAGTCATTTCAATATGGCCTAACCACGGTTTGAACGCCGAAAGAGCTGTTACAACAATAAAAATAAAACTAAAATACTTGCAGAACTTAATAATAACATTATTATATATTTAAAATTATAAAATGAATCGGAGTTCTATGAATAAAGACAAAACAATTGATAAAAAATCATATAAAATTCTTTACGAACAGACTTGCTTCCATTTCTTTCTGAAATGTGAATACAAATTGATGATATTGTGTGTCTAATCAAAGTTTTCTCTATCTTTACAGGTAAGACATGTTTTTCTACTCTGAGATGTCGGGACGCCTTGAAGAAAGAGGTAGGATGGATACTAAGTCTGAATTTGATGTCTGTATTTATGTCCTCTCACAGAAAAATAGTTATTTTCAACTGGAGAAAAGTTTCTAGATTTTCGGTTCTAAATGAAGTGGTATTTTTATTTCCTGATTATGTGTTTGAGTACCGTGTCAAATTGAAAATAATAAAAAAGTCTCTTGACTCTACACAGCGGTATGAATACGATTTTAGTTTAACATTTGATAAAATTAGACCTTCTTTGAAGGTCGGATATTCTTGCAGTGTTCGTTCAGAAGTTGAATTTGTCTTTTGCTCAGATACAATATTATTCCTTGTAACATTGAAATCTAGCTATGACACCCGACGATGTTTTTTGGATTGCTGATTTAAAAAAAAAAAGAAATTAACAAATAATGATGTTCTTATTCCTGAGTTTAGTCGTCGGCTCATTAAGCTGAGTGATACGTAACTCTTTCTAATCAATATTATTCAATAATATTATCTTTTTTTAGTAGTCAATTTTAAACGCATTTATTTCGTCATAGCACCTACCAGTACATATCATACACATAATTGTTTACTCTATAATATTTGTTTTTCTCATTTCTTCATAAGTACTTGACTATTATACTATACTCAAATTATTTGGTATACACAATGAGATCTCTGAGACGAATGTGTGATAAAACCGTGTATGATCGTGTAAAAAATGTTGAGATTCGTAATGAATGCAAGGCTGATGTAAGCGTAGTGAGCAAGATCAAGAAAGGGACGGTAAGATGGTTTGGGCATGTAGAGCGAATGAACGAAGAGAGGAGTGTAAGGAGAATACATGACGCGAATGTGAATGGAAGAAGAAGTCGGGGACGTCCGAGGAAGACATGGCACGATCAAGTGAATCAAATACTTGAGTCAGGCCACGTCAGAAGTCGGAATAAAAGAAGAGAATGTATGAAAGTGAATGAAGCAAGAAGTGTATGCCAAGATCGAGTTGCTTGGTGGTTCGTCCTCTCTGCCTACCCTTGCGGTGAGACGGCGTGATGGTTAGTTAGTTAGTTAGTCACATTGTTTTTTTTTTCTATACTATTATTAGCATCAATTTATACTTAAGTATTATACCCTTTCCTAGATATACTATATTACCATACTTTGACAGCTGTCAGTTGTTGCCCGACGATCGTTTATTTGAAATCGTGCACAAGCGATGACAAGCGAATGGCAATTATTCAACATAAAAAAACGGATGGATAACGATCCGTTAACGAAACGGTTCGTTACGTAACAGAAATTTAGTAGTTCGTTTATAAAACTGGTAAATTTCTTTTCATAGATACAAACTCACAGTTATTAATTGTTTTTGTATTTAATTCGTAGAACTCCATTGAATTTAATTTTTTTTTTAAATATAATGTACATCAAATTTAATAATAACATCAAATTTAATAATAACATTATTAAATTTGATGTACATTAAATTAAAAAAAAAAAAAAACAAATAAATAAACAAACTCACAGCTTCGCAAGCCAGAATATTTTTAAGTATACGAAACAAAATATACTTTAATTAAAAAAATTATCCAACTTTCGAATATTGCTAAATCCTCAATCACAATCATCAAAAAAACAAGGACTTTGACGTGTACGCTTACGATATGCTGATTTTAAAACGAATAGTGAATCTCTCTGGAATAATTTAAAAAGTCAATTTATTTTTTATAACTTATTGAAGTTTGTAAACCTCATTGTAATATTTTTAATCATTGAAGATAACACATCCCAAATGAACCACGTTTCGTGGTTCATTTGGGATGTGTTAATATTATCTTCTTCAATGATTAAATATTACAGTGAGGTTTACAAACTTCAATAAGTTATAAAAAATAAATTGAAAATTTCTTTCCAGACTTGTAAAATAAGTGAATAGATGTCACATATAAATAAAAATCGGGTAGGTATATCCGAGACTCTATCCAGATTACGATTGAGTTCTGGATGAAACTTTGCAATCATCATAAGGATAGCAGCCAATAATATGAGATTTATAAAAATGGAGGTTAATATTAACAAAATCTTGAACATTAAGTATGATATCGGTGTAAATGGCGTAAATTGAACTGGTCTCATTAGCTTAGTTGGTTAAGCGGTTACCCCGGATAGGTAGAGGTCCTGGGTTCGAGTCTCAGATGCGACTGAAATCTTTTTAATTTCTGTTGTTTTTTCGGTTTCGTGGTTCATTTGGGATGTGTTAATATGATCTTCTTCAATGATTAAATATTACAATGAGGTTTACAAACTTCAATAAGTTATAAAAAATAAATTGAATATTTAAAATATATGTTTCTTACAAGTTGCATTACAAGTATTTTACTAAAAACTAATTGAAGGGTATTCTTGATCGTGTACACCTTATCAGAAAAGAGGAGTTGTTGTGTCTTCAATGATTAAAAAAAATTAAATAGTGTAATCCAAAAAGCCCATCCATTTAATTCCGAGCTACGTACAGATTGAATTAGTACATACATTTAATATGATTAACATTGTTTCAATATTAAATTAGTATGGATTCCCTTTGCACAATGATCGACTGAAACGTTTGAAGGAACACTAGGCAATTTACTCCAGTTGAAACAGCTAATTTCACTGCTAACACGACTGGCAATAATTATACAACACACGTGTACACATCATACTCCCAAATTATCTGCACTTACTCGACGTAACGACTACATAACTACCCACTGGTTTGGAATTACAAACCGTTTCTGCGTAGTTTATGATCTGAACGTTTGGTAATTACACTGAACGGAAAATCTCAAGGAGTGTGATTTACACATGTTTGAAAGAAACTGTCAAGACATACATCGAAATCAAATTATCGTTATCATAATTTAAGTAATTATAATTAACTTGCTCAAAAATGCAGGGGTAAAATAGGAAGGGTAAGATGGGATCCAAAGACTTACCCCTGATCTTTATTTCTCCAAAAGCCTCTTATTTGGCTATCGATGCACTTGAGCATATAAAAAATTAATAATAGTTCAACATAAACACAGACGATATTCATCTGCAGCGGGATCACAGAATACAAATACCACGGCGGTGAACACAATACGAATGTTGCAGCGGGTTGCGGGTGCGAAATTAATGCGTGGTGAACGAAATCACAGCGGACAATGATGCGAGTAAAATCGATGGACTAGGTATGGATTACAATTGGGTAGGTTTATATAAGGATGGATATTATTGTTTTAATCAACTATTAGGCCATCCAATTTGAACCGTAACTGGCGCAAACAGATTCGACAGCATGTTTTAATTTTAATAATTTGTGCATTTTCAAATAGAATTCAATTTCAAAATAATGTGTAACATATTTGCGGAACGTTCCCCCCAGAGTGGAAGATATTCTCAGTATCGCTATTTTAACTCCTAGACCCAACACAACTAAATAAAACTGATTATCCCTTTGAGAGTAGACATTTCCGATTTGGTCCAAAAGGAATTGCAATTGCAATCTAGTCTCCTCTAACGGAAGCAATCTTCCCAATAATCCTTGCATTGATATGCTTGGTGTAACACTAAGTGACCAGCACAGGTATGGGGGTTCCATCGAAGCCGGAGTCAAGTTAGCCTCTCAGAAGCTGGGCATACTGTACAGGGCCCGCAGATACTTTAAGGTAAGGACAGACTGGACCCACGTACGCAACGTACGCAACGTACGCAACGCATTAAGATATCTGGACAACTGACAGTTCATAGATATGATATGAAAATAGTTGCTATAGAATCACACTTGTCACACGCAACGCAATCACACGCGCCCCACGCAACGCCGACCTGCGCTGTCCAGATCGGCGTGGGACGTGTGGAAGGTGGAGGGGATGGGACCGACGATTTGAGTTGATGTCTATGGTTATGTTTTTGACGTTTATTGATTGTATTGCGGTTCATTTGAGATTTGCTGGTGCGTTTATTGCTAGTTTTGTTGATAAAATGTATATCACTTTCAGAATTACAAGACATGATAATTACAAAGCTGAACAGTAGATATGCGTGCGTTTTCTAATAAGTAACAAGGGAAACACATAACCTTAAAAAGAAACGTCAAATCAACTGACTGATGTGTCACCTAGAAACACCAATCACACGCGTTGGAAGGCGTGTCCTTACCTATCTTTGCGTTGCGTACGTAGGACAAGTGTGCACGTAGGCCTGGGAACGTAGGATCGCATACGTTGCGTACGTGGGCCCAGTCTTTCCTTACCTTTAATAGTACACAACTGTTGATCCCGTATAAATCGCAAGGGCGCCCTAATGATGAATTTGGCAGTTATCTCTGGTTTGAACCCCCAAAATACATTAAAAAAAACCCTTGACTCTTTGCAGAAATGGGCGGTCCGTTTGATAGATTCCCCTATCATGCGAATGCTGTCCTTGTTCTACCGGTATTTAAATGAAAGATGCTATAAGGAATTAGCGTCATTGATCTCTTCGATACTATCGCATAGCCGGGAAATACGCCAAACGCGCGCCGAACATGTGTACACGGTTGACCTTTGTAACATGAAAACGGGTCGTTTTTACGACATATTCTTGAGTTCAACAGCTCGGCTGTGGAACGATTTTCCAGCCTCTGTATTACCTCCTTTCTACAACATATGTCTCTTCAAAACCCCCGTTCATTCCGTCCTCTCCTCAAAAAGACCCTTTACACAGCATCCTCGATGTATTTCCCTCAAGGCCTCATGAGTGGAGATAATATAAAAAAAAAATTAAAAAATGTTTTACCAATTTCAGCAAAAGTGTGCTACAATTAACCTTACTTCTAGCAAAAAAAAGGCTCACAATACAGTTCTATCGGTAAATCTTTTCAGTGGGTAATTATTAATTGAAGTCTTTGGGTGGTAGGTACCGGGGGAGGTATTCACAGAGTATCAGTTAAGTGTTTGGCAAATAATCTGCGGATGAAATAACTCATTTCAAAATAATTTATAGTGTAGGAACTATGATTATTAAATTAATCCACTGGCAACTTTTGCTAAGTGGCAATAGTGACGCGCGCATGCGCAGTCAGCAGCGAACGTAATGTCAGAGCGGTTAAGTAAACGAACTGGCATTCGACTTCGTGTGATGTTAGCTTGCAGTTCATAATTTCTACATATTCAAATCTCCAGCGTTTTGATCCTTCTGATAAAACATCGTGTGGCTAAAGTGAAATAAAGTTGACACGTTTTAAATAAAAATTCTATTAATTGGAATAGCTGATCTCATCCTTCCTAGTCCCCCGATATATTGTATTTCTGAACATTTAGATTCAAAGTATAAATTGATTATGAAAATACTCCATTGATAATCTAGAATAGGGGTTCAAAGTTGCCTGGAATTTAAAAAGGTAACCGTATAAATCAACAAACGTATGAATCGCCACACCTATATAAAGTCATTAAAAGTAACAAAAAAAAAACTAACCCGAAAACATAAACTAATTAATATTACTATTATTTTTTAAATTTAATAATGTAGTTATACAATGTTACAAGCGTAATCACCCAGACGAAAATTTGGGGTTTCGCATGTAAAACTGTTGTGGACTGTAAATAACAACGACAATAATTATAATGGTTTTGGTTGATTGTAATAAGGGACAGATTTAAAAGGTCAAGGATAACCAAACACTTACCGAACGAAGTCAAGAACGAACATGCTCCTCGAAAGTAGTTTTTCTTCTCCGAACCTCTTATACTCAAAACAATCACTGTGTTCCATTTTTCAAGACGTTTTTGGGAAGGTAAGGACTGGATAAATAGCAAATAAGGTAGGAACCAAACACATTATCATTTCAGAATCTAACAATAGTTATTATTTAGTTCAACAAGTAATTAGATTATGTTTTCGGGTTAGTTTTTTTGTTGTTGTTCATACTTTTAATGACTTCATAACACTTTTGAAAAGTGGGCCGATTCATACATGTGTTGATTTATCATGGAACCATTTTAAATTTTTTGATTCTTTTCGTTTCAACTAAATATTTTTGGTGAGTCGTCCAATACATCAAGAGTATCAACACTAGTATCAGAAGTGAGTTCAATGTTCAAAATGATAAACGGTTTCCACTCTGTTTTAAAAAAATAAAAAGGTATCGCCACTAGGTTTCTTCTTGAGTCATTTCCTCATTGTTGTTTATCGTGACCCTCACTCTAATCTCCCTCGTTTACAAGGCTCCTCCACTCCTCGCGATCCTGCGATGCGTGAGAGTCAGAAATTTGGTCACTCCAACGCATTCTGCCTTCCACTTTGCCAGTGACCATGAGCTTCTCCAGGATGGAGTTCTTGGTTTGGCGAGCAACAGTTCAAAGAATCTAAGAATACACTGTAGGCAGACAGTTGTGGATGCCAAGCTTTTCCAGAATTGACGAATTTGTGCGCCTGGCTGTCCGTGGAATTTTGAGCATTTTCCTACAGCACTATCCGCTTCCTTTCGCTGGCTCTGAGTGTACATGTTTCTAGACCATAAAGAAATTTGTGGAAAATCAGCGACCGGAAGAGTCCACCTTGATGGTCTTTGCTATGTCTCTGTCGCTCCACATATCTTTTGCAATCTGCTCATGGCGTCTTTTGTCATGCAAATTCTCATTATATCTACTAAAACAGTTCTTAATAATATTTCAAAAAAAATCATTTATTCAGTTTACGTGAAGTGATTTTGTTTACTATAATCTGGTCTCACGTTCAGAATGTACAAGAGAGACAAAACACAGATAACAAAGGTATTACCATTATTCAGGCTGGAAATAGATTCAAAGTAAATTACAAACGATTCGGGGCACGTGTTCTTGAATTAATTAAGGCCGTAGATTGGAATGTAATTGGGACGAATCACGACACAGTTAATTAAATATTAATATTTCACAATTTCGTGTAATACGCCTCAAATCAAAAGATAAATTGTTACTAATTTTGATATTGTCGAGAAAATTTCAAGCACTAAATGAAGGAAAACGGGTTTAATGGTAAAAAAAGAATTGCCCTGGGCCAGTGAGACAATAGTAATAATATTTGGATGATTTGTAAAAATTACCTCAAGGACGCTATACAAACGTTTTTTTTCCAGTTCTCTATCTTTTCACTAACTATTGACAATCTATTATTACTACTTGTGGCTAACAAATTACAATCACCGGTTCATCCATCTGTAATACCAAATTACATTTCAGGGGATTTAGGAATATTTCAATCTTGAAAACATTGTGTGCATCTTTAGTTCGTAGTCAGGTTGAATACAACGATCTGGTCCCCATTTTAAAATACATTCAGATTCAATAGAAAAAATTCAACATAAATTCCAAAAATATATTACATATACACTCGGTATTCCCATTGAAAGCATTGGCTATAACTACTTGATGAAAAAACTTAATTTACTAAAACTCTCAGATCGAAGAATTATTTCCGACATGTTCAAAATTGTAAATGGTAGTTTAGACAGCCCTGATTTAACTAACCTCATTCAATTTCATATACCTACGAGAACAAGTAGTTCCAAAATCCTATTTAAATGTAACAACACCAGGACTGAGCATTACAAACACTCGCTTGTACCTAGATTACATGAATTTAGTAATAGATCCGCCCCAAGGCTATACTATCATATCCTTTCAATCAATATTAATTTAACCCAAGTCTACTTATATGTTTTATATTTACGTATATCTCTTGCGTTTATATCCTTCAAGAGGTTGTATTCTTTATATACTCTTTGATGTCATTGTACGATATAATGCCACATTAAATAGTAACTTTTAAAAATTATTTGTATTATTTTCTTACGCTTGTATTTAACCGTGACACGTAATTATTGTTTATGGTATATTTATACCGTTGATGTTAAATAAATAAATATACGTACAATGCATTTGATCAATGAACCCGATACCGCGTTAAAATATACATGTTATTAATTTTATGTACAGGCAGATAATACTTACTTGGCACGTCAGTTGAGATAATCACTGTTAGCGAAATTTATGTACGGTTCTGCGAAATTTATGTACGGTTCTGCACGCAGAGGACATAATATTGGAATAAACATGTTATTGTAAATATTATTTATTCCTGGTAATTATTTTAATAATTATTTATGTTCCTGCTCACTTTTGGGAAATGAAAACCATATTTTATGAAGGGCGATACAGTACAGGGATTTGATTAGAATTTATCTTCCTAAATGTGATTCGTCCCTCTATAAGAAACATATTGGAGTGGGAGGCTTCAAATAATGTTAATAAAATAAGATATGTAGGCTATATAGGCATTACAAGAGTGGCATTGTATAGAATTACTTGAACTAATTCAATTGAGAGTGACTAACAGACAAATCAGACAAAACCGCACACTGAACCTACCTAAATGCAAACGAACTCAAAACAAACATCTTTATTCACTGCGCTTCACACATTTTTAACACTTCATACAGTGAGTTCGACTTATTCAACTCAGCCTCTTATAATTTGAAACCAAAAATCAATAAATAGCATTCACACTATACATATTACTCTACTCTACTGTTGCAATAATAGCAGTGGCGTGCACAGGTTCTCTTTGAAACATATTTTTGTCATTCGTAAACGCTTAAAGAAATCTTTTTCATTCAATATTTTTCACTGCCTATATAACCCCACGTTTATTATTTTATTTTTATTTTTTATTAATATAAGAATTACATATATAACATTTAATAGTACAGATATAATAGCTAATTACAAAAAAGTGTAAAATTTATTTTACAAAAAATGCCCAACTCAATATAGAAAGATTTCTCGTGTTTGAGTTGCGGAGCACTGCCATCTAGCGACAGTAGTGAATAAATAAAAGTACATCAAGAACATGTTAGTGAAAGACTAAAAGTACGTGATACTAGAAATACAACAATAAGGCGCATACAAGATATTAAGATAGTACATTCATATTTCGAAAGAACTGATCGAATATTTCTAGAGGATATGTTGCCTTTTTTTAAAAATTTATGGTACATACATTATTTACAAAAGAGTTTTATAAAAATTAAGAAAAAATTAAAACTTTTCTGTTTTGATTTTATACGGGAGGGCATTAAAAAAATTAGTTGGATGGGTTGAAAAGCACTAGTTTTAAATTTAGGGATTTCAAAGTTGCCACGTGATCTTGGTCGGTTACTTATTTTTATCCATTATATATATTATAAATATTTCCATCTTTAAGGGCCATATTAATTTAGTACTAAAAATGATGTAAAAATGGTACTTTTTATTTAATTTAATGTATATCAAATTTAATAATGGTATTCTTAAGTTTTGCAAGTATTATTTTTTTTATTATTGTAACAGCTATTTCGGCATTCAAGGCCAATTTAAAACCGTGGTTAGGCCACGTTGATACGAATTAATTATATAATTATACTTACCCCCACCCAAATTCAATTTTTATGGTGCCTAAAATGTTATATTACCGGTGAAACCGATTTAATGAGAACATAATTATGATAATAGATTCTGTATTCTGTGAGGTACTTTGAAATACGTTTTTCCCACATTAAGTGGTAAAGTTTTCCTTTTTTTATAATGGCGTTTCTGATATTGTATTACTTAAATATGTTAATATACATGGATAATTGTATGCAAGAATTGAAAGAGGTGGGCCTGGGCGCGAAAATGAGTAGTCTGCAAGTATGTTGTCTGTTATATGCTGATGATGCGGTGCTGATTGCTAACATTATGGAAGATCTACAGTCCCTCGTATCTAGGATGAACCAAGTATGTATGAAGAATGAGCTAATGATGAATGTAAATAAGTCCAAAGTCATGGTGTTTGAAAGAGAGAGTACGAAAACAGTATGCAATATAGTTGTGAATGATGAATACTTGGAGCAGGTCAATGAGTTTGTGTATTTGGGAAGTATGTTTACGAGAGATGGAAAGACAGATAGGGATATTGAAAGAAGGGTGAATGCAGGAAACTCCATTAACGGAGGACTGAACGCGGTTGGCGCAAACAAAAAGTTGTCCAAGGAAGCGAAGCTAGCAGTCCACAATGGAGTGCTGATACCAACCTTGATGTATGGCAGTGAGGCATGGAACTGGCAGAGGAAGGATGAAAGTAGACTGAATGCTGTAGAAATGAGATCTCTGAGACGAATGTGTGGTAAAACCATGTATGATCGAGTGAAAAATGTTGAGATTCGTAAAGAATGCAAGGCTGATGTAAGCGTAGTGAGCAAGATTAAGAAAGGGACGCTTAGATGGTTTTGGCATGTAGAGCGAATGAACGAAGAAAGGAGTGTAAGGAGAATATATGACGCGAATGTGAATGGAAGAAGAAGCCGGGGACGCCCGAGGAAGACATGGCACGATCAAGTGAATCAAATACTCGAGTCGGGCCATGTCAGAAGTCGGAATAACAGAAGAGAATGTATGAGGCGTTGTATGAATGTGAATGAAGCAAGTGTATGCCAAGATCGAGTTGTTTGGCGGTCCGTCCTCTCTGCCTACCCCTGCGGGGAAACGGCGTGATGGTTAGTTAGTTGTTATATTGTTTAGGTCTTGTGAACATAGTGAGCAGTGGGTAATAAATAATTTTCTTCACTTTATTGATAAATGTTATATTAGGATCATTTGTTCGTTTGTTAATTTCTAATTGTTCAAGTATTTTTAATCTAAGACCCTTTCTTTCTATAACACTTACACACACAAAGAAATAGTGAAAATGGTCTTTAACAATAATAAAAAAAAACAAAAATTCTCGCAAATATTAATAACAACATTATGAAATACGATTTTCATTAAATAAAAATAAAATACAATTATGAAGTTCTACGAATTACACACAAAAACAATTACTCTAAATGGCAATACCCAATATGAAAAAGGTGCGCAATCTGAATGACGTTTGACATTTCGATGTATTTTTCACTGTGTTGACACTTTTCATAACTAGTTCTTTGCTGAAAACAGCTTAATCCAGTTGTTACGATCCTCCAATTTGATTGTTACTTAATCGATGCGTTGGGAAGACCGTAGTTGTGCATTTGAAAAGTGTTGAGGCAAAATTTTAGGCTCAACAGTTGCTCAGTAAGATTGAAAACAACCGCTTTAAGAAAAGTTTTTTTCGTTGCTTTGTAATTTAAATAGAAAATTCAATTGGCATTGTTTGGAAATTTAAAAGAAATTATACCATCTTCCCTAAACTGAAGAATAGGACACAACTTTATAGAAAGCCTTCTTTGAGGTAGAAGGAAATCTTCGAGCATCAATTTATTTGATTGGCAGTTTCAATTGTTACTTTACAAAAGCCGTGACATAATAGAGTACAAAATGGAAAAATAAAACTTGGACATGTTTATAAAAGTGAATTTTTCAATTAGTTCCGCATGAATGTAAACCATCTTGAAAATTTAAACTGTTTACTTGAAATATTTCCTAGTATTTTTTTAAACCTATACCGCAAATATGATCATTTGTTGATCCCTTTCATGGCGAATACCGCAATATATGGTCATTTGTTGATCCCTTTAAAAACAAAGTAAAGTTATCTAATTTTTCACAGGTAGTCAGTCCCTTGCAACAATAAGGTTTCTTCTGCCATTTGCATAAAACTGAGTTATTGGGGTTCAAGGTTTGAATCCCGAATAATTTTTTTTTATGACAAAGTGTATTTTGGAAAACGTATTGTAATTAAATTTTATTTTTAATTTTCTTTATTTTTCATGCAAAAAACGTGGGATTTACCCAAGTAAAATAAAATAGAATCCTGTTGGTTTGAAAGTGTGCAATAGGGCTATACGATTGTAAAAATTTTTTTTTTAGTTAAATGATACGTGTGAAAAATAATGAAATTCGTAAAGAAAGCAAGGCTGATGTAAGCGTAATGATTAAAAATGACGCGAATGTGGATAGAAGAAGAAGCCGGGGACGCCCGAGGAAGACATGGCACGATCAAGTGAATCAAATACTTGAGTCGGGCCATGTCAGAAGTCGGAATAATAGAAGAGAATGTATGAATGTGAATGAAGCAAGAAGTGTATGCCAAGATCGAGTTGTTTGGCGGTACGTCCTCTCTGTCTACCCCTGCGGGGAAATGGCGTGATGGTTAGTTAGTTAGATAGTTAATATGTTTTTTTACATGTAATATTCTTAAAATAAAAGATTTTGAAATGTTGTGGGGTCTATAATCTAATATTACTGATTATTTTTGCTTTAAAAACATTATTAAACTTTTTTTCTTTATTCAACCATCCCGTTTCGAGAAAACCTTTACTAGGAGTATTGCGAATTTTACTAAGTCCTAATTGCCCGGAACCAGTCGGACCCATGTCGCGTAGAGTTTTAACCGGAGCAGGTAGTAAGAAAAACGGCCAATTAATTATTATTTAAAAAAAAAACTTACCGTAGACATAATAAAAGAAACATGTTTGCATATTAAAAGCTATTTTAAAATTGGAAAAATTAAAAAAAAATCGACTGGCTGAAAGAAAGCCAACAAAATATGACGATTATTATTTCGTTAGTAATGTAGTATCGATTAATAGAGGTACCAACAGATGGCACTGATTGCAACATTTGTGATTGTACTGAAAGGCACGGCCTTTTTCGACACTAACTAAAGGTACAGAATGATTTATTTCAATAATTTAATACATTTTAATATTTTATACGAGTAGGGTAGGCCGTGTTTCTCAGCCTATATGGAATGCACGCCTCTGATTCGGACTATGGCATCCGAATTGTGGTACGTTATCAGGCTGAAGGGTGTGGGGGGGGGGGGGGAAAGAGACGGTGTAGGAGAAGGTTAGGTGGCCTTTCAGATCTAGCCATTAAACGGCGCTAAAGACAACCGCTTGAGACGTTTCTATTTAAGCAAACAAACATATATCTGTTAATGTCATTTTAACTACGTTCTGGGAACTATTTTGTTAATGAACGGATGAATTTGATCATTACAATTTGATAAGGTTGCGTGGGTTGTATTTGAATTCCAGACTGTTTCATGATGTAAATTC
This sequence comes from Halesus radiatus, assembly GCA_022606495.2. Lineage (NCBI taxonomy): Eukaryota > Metazoa > Arthropoda > Insecta > Trichoptera > Limnephilidae > Halesus > Halesus radiatus. The sequence goes on from JAHDVE020003574.1 coordinate 25,395, forward strand.
TGTCTCACGAATTGGGCACTATAGGTCAAAACTCGTCCCAGACAAATCAATATCCAGAATTAACCTGCCGCGTGCCAGCAAAAATAACAATACGCCTTTAGCAATACGTACAACCTTTTTATTATGTATTGAACTGTCGGTTGTCCCAGGTCCCTACAATATACTATTTGACTACAACAGCAGAGGACAGGGCAGACCAGACACGTTCGATATACAATATTCAAATATTGTACGCAGTGCTCAATCTTCTCTATGCATAAAAATGAATGTTTGTCGGTGTGTCCTCGATTGTCTCAAAAATTACTAGACCGGTTTCGCGGAAAATAGCAAAGTTTGTTCTTATTAGTGCTGTCAAGGTTAGAGAGTAGTTTGAATGAAATCCAATATGTATAACTGTCGATATACCTTTTTAAAATTAGTCTGAAAAACATTGAATTCGCCACGTTATATTTAGGTTAGCCACAGATTACATATTCAAAAGAAGGTTTGTTTGGGTGGAAAATGTTCCAAATTGAAAATACAAGTAGGTACCTACTTGAGAACTTAATTATTTAGATAAATTAAAAAAAAAAATAGTTGGAATGTAATAAAATTTACAATTTTTTTTCTTTGTTTAGAGATAGTATTAGTCGTCACAGATAAATTATGACACCCAAACGACAAGCAAGAATTCATAACGTCATAAATTAAAAAAAAAAAAATCTCGAGCAACGTCGGGTACACATCAGCTAGTATCTAGTAATGTTCAAACTGTTCTACATACAATATTGTAAGTAGACAGTGTTCAATAGCTAATCATTTTCATACTGTTCATTATGAAATTTTGCATACAGTGTTCAATGTGTACAGTGTTCATTGTTTATCTTGTTCAATATAAAATTTTGTACACACCAATATAGAATAATGCTTATACGTCTTGTATTATATAGTTCTAGCAGATTCCTCAAGTGAGCAACTGCTTACCCTATACAAATCTCAAATACGTCTAACAGTTGAATTTGGTAGTCACCTCTTGGCTGAAGCTCTGAAAAACTTAATACACCTGCTTGATTCTGTGCAAAGGAGGGCGGTTCGTCTGATTGACAATCCGTTGTTAACAGACCGACTGCCATCACTGATGTACAGACGCAATGTAGGTATGCTGAGTCTGTTTTACAGATATTTCAATGGAGCCTTCTCGAATGAGCCAGCAGCATTGATCCCCTCCCGCGCAGAATATCCGTTCACGGTTGATCTCGGCTTCATGAGAACGGGTCGTTTCGCCTACTCGTTTTTATGTAAATCTGCTCGTATGTGGAACGAGCTACCGGCGTATTTCCTCCAACATTTAATCCGGGCCTCTTCAAGGGCCGCATTAACAAATCCCTTTCTATAGCTCTCTCCTTAAACCGCCTCACAACGTTTCCCAACCGGGTAACGATACAGTTACCCTGTACGTGCTCTGTACACAGAGGCGTTCTTGTGAGATGACACATAAAAAAAAAAATCGTTGCCAGTGTTCCTGGCTTACCAAAAAAAAGAAGCTAACTGTATTTATTCCTTACGATATATTGCAAGACGCGAATACAAATGACAGGAGTTATGTGAAGTTGGGCGGCGGGTGAGGACGGGGGCCGGAGGTACTGATCCTTTCTTCCAATCTTCTTTGTCTTTGTTGGTGACGGGACGCTTGGTGTTGGTCTGCACGTACGCCATGCGCTTGTCAGCCGGCTTCAGGATCCGGAAGGAGCACTTCAGCATGTCGTCCACTGATATCATTGCTCCTGCATTATCGAATTCCCCGCAGTACCAGTTGCTTCTTGGCAAAGAACTCACACCCGTACTAGCATTAACTTGCTGTCTTGGCTTGTTCTACTGGCTTCGTGTGGACAGGGCATTATGGAGTGCACCTCACTGCTATAATGGCCGCTCATAAATTATATTAAAACTGAATAAATTTGATCAAAAATATATCACATAATATTCAAAACTCTATCTGCTTTTCGACAGCTGAAATAGCATATTTTTTCAGATGTTTTCTGTTAATTACACACAACATTTTAAGAAAATTCTAAAAACATATCTATTTAAAAGGGGGGGTACACTTTAACAATATACGAGTATAAAGCACCCTCAGAGACGTTGAAAATTTGTATATTATATCTGTTATTATTAACACAAACAAACTCTCCGACGAGGCTACCAAAAAGTGGAAAAAAAACGGGAAATTTAATTCAAAGCAAACAAGGGGCACTTTGCATGTTTAAGGGAAGTTTTACACCCCTTTTCAACCTCATATTAATGGGACTATTAAAAAATACCTAGATTTGGGTGTTTATGAAACGTGTAAATATTATCTTTTTTGGGTCTGAACTGCCCGGAGCAGGTCGGAAAAAATATGGGGTATGTTTTGAGGCTGACGGAGGTAGCGGGAAATTTATATAGGGAAGAAAAAGGTTAGGTTAGGTTGGAGGTAGTAAAATGAATCCCAATGGGGTTGTTTCTTAATTCTCTTAAGTTTATCAGTTATGTCCTAAGTTCTGTCATCAGCATGATATAATTCATAAATTTGATACATTTGTAAACAACAGGAAATTCCGTTTTAGGAAACAACTTCATTGAGGGGGCTTCCTTCGGCCTTATAACATGATAAGGTCAAACGGAGAGGGGGAATAGAGATTAGAAGTACCCGATTATTCAGAACCAGCCATTAAACACGGTTAAAGCATTTCAATCTGATGTAAAATAACAATGAGAATTTTAATGGTGGTCGCTCACCTTATGTGCGCACTTACTGGGTGGCTTTTGTGAAATATCATAATTCAGAAATGACACATTGCTTAAAAAGGCTTATATTTATTGAGCAGATTTGACTTATCAGGTTTATTCCAAACATCATCTTCCAGATCTCCTTCTATTCCTCTACTGTATTTAACAAGAAACTACAAATACAACATTGGGCACTTTTATAATTTGGCACGGCAACGGCACGGCATATCATGCACGCCCACGGTTTTCCGTGCCGTTGATTGTTTTTATAATTTACGCCATGGTCGCGAACGGCATTTGTGCAATTTGGTCCGGACGGACAGGGTGATCGCACGATACAGAGCTCGGACTCACTCACATACGAAATAACTCTTAATGATGCCGCCACGACTTTACAGGGGGCTAGGTGTCCTACGGCAATGGGTGGCAAATTAAAAGCGTCTTTATACAAACCCATACATTTTGTTTCCCTTTTATGCCGTCATGTAATGGCGCGCCATCGCCTTGTCGTGCCGTGTACAAATTGAAAAAAACGTCCATTAGGACAAATAGTTTCTTACACTATAGTACTAAACTTTACGACAAAATTGAACTTTCCTTCAAAAATCACAGCAATATAAAACTCAAATAAAAGAAGGATGCGTGACATAGGGAGATCTGAAATAGAAAACAGTCGAACACCAAATACAGACGGAAACAGAAACCATACAACTGCAATAAAAATACTAAAATATATACTTAAAAAAAAAGTTTTTGAGATGTTACGCCATGTTGCGCTTACTTTTTCTGTGTAGAATATTAGCCCCGGTAGATTATAGGCATGATATTTTTCAATTAGATGGTTGGCGAATTCCAAACAATCATTGGAATTTGTACCAGACGTAATCTGGTACACCAGCGAACTGAAGAAGCCGACTGATCCCAATCTACGGAGCGAGGCTTGGAGGGGGAGGTAGCTCTACTACCGTTCCTTTTGCAAGGAGGAACGGTACTGACGACAACGACTTTTGTTAATCTTGTTCGAGGCAGCTGCTTATTGGGTCCAGTCCGAGGCAGTAGTCCGATGGAGGCAAGCAGTGGTCAGAGTGAAACAAGGCGAGTGGTTCAGAAGTCAGAGCGGGCGGCGGGCAGAGATGAGTACTTGTCAGGCTGGCGATCAAATGCTAACTGCCGCAAACTGGCGTTTGCAGGCTATTTATGCGGTCCACCAAGCGCGGACCGCCGGTGCCGTGTAGATGCCCGACAAGTCGGTCTCCCTCCCACCAACTGTCCCGCTCCAACGCTTTTATTCAGTCATTTCAGTTTGAGCGGTCTGGTGCGAACAAGCTCGCCAGACCGCCCGTTACATATATTAACAGATAACGATAATTTAATAATAAGTATGCAGCTTCAAATATTCCGGGAGACGTGGCGTCCGATACAGTATTTAAACATGACATTCAGTTTCTTTCTTTTTTATGTTTTTTCCCATTCTCTTGCATATCTCTGTGTCACTGTTCAATTGTTTCGTTTTATATTTGTCTCCTTCCTTTTGTATATCCCGACTATATATATGTTCACTCTATGTATGTTATGTCAAACCACAAAGTAATTGCTTTCTACGGAATTATTCTTCAAATTCCTCCACTCCGAAAACATATAATAGATTTAGCCAAAATATTTTATACCAAATTGAAATCGAACTCGAATCCCTCTGTCTCCAACGCCCAGTACCGCTCCCCCCGTTTCCACCCAAATTCCATCTTATACCCTCCATTACCTTAGTGAGCGGGGGTAAATATAAGATTGCTATCAGCAAGTGCTGCTAGCACACACAGTTTACTATTATTTGAAATAAAAATAAATAAAAGCCCTAAAGTAGCAATAGGCAGCTCGCTCACTGGGTAGAGAAGATTATCTCCACATTTATGTACCTCTAACCACAGTTGACACGTTGACACAGGAAGAGGAAGAAATGTTACCTGACACTGTACAATTTTTTTTAACAATATTATATATATATATATATATCCTTAAAAGATTATAGAAGTTACTGATGTAAAATACATTCAGTAACTTCATATATTAACCTAAATGTATTCCCAGAATGGGAGATTCCAGTGAGGATATCATTATCCCAATTTATAACATTGTAATTGGAAGAAAAAAAAAAACATTTTTCTTATTATTCAACCAACAAACTGTTCCAAATGGGGTTAACATAGTTTCACTGGCAGTTGATTCCAAAGAAAATAATCTACAGTATTAGGAATAAAACAACTTTTGTATGTTTCCGGAAAACTCCATAATCTATTTATTCTCCTTTTTCTTTTAATGTCAAATACCCGTTCCGTCTCTCTTAAAATCCCTCCCCGTTTCCTTACAAAACGTTCTTTGACAACCCCCTTAGAACTCACCCCTTTCTTCTCGGTTGTCATGGGACCAGTAGGTACACACTTATGTCAAAACTATAAGGAACATAATAGCATTTAAAATGCTTTCGCTCCAAAAATATTCGACAACTTTTACTTGAATTTTATATACGGAAATGAATAAATTAAAGTCTCGTGAGTTTGATTTTTCTGTAAAGTATTTTCATATGAAAAAGAACCCGAGTGCTCTGTTTATCATCATATTTTGAGCACATTTTGAAACAGATTATTTATCTCCATTTAAAGTTTCAATTTTTTCATAGGGTTTCAACAACATCTTTCCTTACAGTACTCTTAATGATGCCTGACTAGGAATAAGAAATCCGGAACCGTTTAGAAAATCTAGATTTTCATTGACTGAAAATATAAAAACAACCCTTTTAATCGGTATATTATGAGAACGATAGTGATATTTATGAACAAAATTTTTCCCTATTCTTCATTCATATTTATCTATATTTCTTATCCACAATTTAACACTCGGTTACACACATTTCCAAACTTTGATAATACATATTTTTTAATACATGTATAAACACCGCACACGAGTCCCAACTGCCCCCAACCGTCTGGAGCCAGTTAGACTATGGCATCCCCAATTGGGGAATGTTGTGAGGCTGAAGGTATTGAGGACGATAAGGAGAAGGGGAAGAGGAAGGTGTGGTATGGTTTGTTCAATTTCAGCATAGGCGTAATCGCCTCTTTCTCGCCCTAATCTTCATGCAATTCCACGTAAGAAGAGATGTTGTATAGATTCAACATGATGAATATGAACTGCATAGAAAGGAGACCAAATGACACTGGCGTATTCAAGATGAGGGCGAATGACGTATTCAATTTTTTTTTATATGAATACCGCACAACAGTCCCAACTGCTCCCAACCGTCTGGAGCCTGTTAGACTATGGCATTCCCAATTGGGGAATATTGTGAGGATGAAGGTATTGGGGAGGGGAAGGAGAAGGTGGGGAATACCTGGCTATATAGATCTGGTCACCAAACACGGCTAAAAGCCATTTCAAGCAACGTTTCAATTCTGATTGGTGGTCTTTCATCAGGGCGACACTGAGAGTGTCTTCCACACTGGAACGTGAGCAAATATAGTTCACATTATTTTTAAATGAATTAAATGTGAAACAGCACAAATTAATTAAATAATATTTACTAGCGCACGCCGGGATTTGAACCCGCGACCTTCGGATTCGTAGTCGAGAGCCTTACCCCTCGACCATGGAGGTCCTCGAACATATGCGCATATCACCGATGTATGGAATATATCGCTGTTACAATACAAACTTGTACCCACAAACTCATTTATCTACTCCGATATACTCACTGTGAATTTTCTTCTTTAAATTTATTATTTACTATAAAGCATTATCCACTTATTGTAATGATGAATTTAGTAAATACATTTACAACTTATAGAAATAATATAAACCATTTGAATTTGAAATATTACTAACTTAATTTTTTTCTATCATCAGATCAAATTTTTAAATACGTATCTTCAATGGACGCTTATTCTTGCTTTGTTATTAACAGACATTCTTGAATTTTATCTTCCTGATTATACGCGCTCATAAGGACCTCTATTGATTATACGTTTGACTCATTATAGCAGACGTCTTGTAAATTTTGTTATACCATGTAAAAGCCGAAAGGCGTTATGTACAAGTAATATCACGAATAAGAAAAGAGAAGAATATAATAAGAAAAACAGTAAAGAAGAGTGTACAAAAAGTGAAATGATAAATTAACATTAAATATAAATAAGAAAAGGGCATCGATTTTGCGTTTTTGTGTCGTCATTGATCCATTTAATATCTGACTCTAATTTGATTCGATGTTCGAACCTGAGGTTTTGACGAGATTCCATGACGAGGACATTTTTGTACATGATAATCCTATCCCTTATTCCTGCCACCCTTGTTATTATTAAGGCTGCAAACGCGGGAACTCGGCCTTCCGCGAAAATTGAGGTAGCACTGCAGTGCCTCGGAAATCCTAACATCATACTTTACGTATTGTAATAAATCTCTATATCCAAAATTAACGTATGTCTGTCTGTCTATCTGTTATCGATTCTTTCAAAAATTAGTCTACCGTTTTCGCTGAAAATAGCATTTGTTCTTATTAGTGGTGGGAAGGATTAGACAGTAGTTTGAATGAAATCCAATATGTAAAACTGTTGCTATAACGTTTTGAAAATAGTAAGTAAAATATTGAACCCGCCATGTTATATTGAAGTTAACCACTCTGGTTAGCCACAGATTACATATTAAAAATAAGAAGGTTTGTTTGTATAGAATATTTTCAAAATGGAAAACACAAGTAGGTACATGCATAAGAACTTTATGATTTAGATAAATTAAAAAAAAATAATTGTGTTATGAAACAAAATTAACAAATTAATGTTTATTTGTTTAGAGACAGAAATAGTCGTCACAAGGCATTACTTTCGCTGTAAAATCAATTATGGCACCCACAAGACATGCAAGAATTCACAACTTCAAAACATTATTTAAAAAAAATAATCCCTAGCAAGGCCGGGTACACATAAGCTAGTAATTAATATGTCATTTTTTTCCTTTCTTACATTTAATACATACTTTTTGAAGTTCCAGTTGCGACCGTTATATTTTTATTTTCTATGTCATTTTTTATATATACATATTTTCACTCAGAGATGTTATCTTCAATGATTAAACCCTAAATGTACCTACATATAAATATTATTTACAATTCACTCGGCTAAAAGCATTTAAAATCAGGTCAAGTCGGGTAGTTAACACATAGCTATTAATCCTAATATTACCTTAGAAAACAGACGGAAAATTAACGACCTAACCTTTTTTACTAAAATTGTTTAATTGTAAAATCGATTGTTCTGAACTCCTGCATTTAATCAACCTGTACATACCTAAACAAACTACAAGACAAACATTAACATTTTACATATGTATATCCCGTTCAACTATAGTTTGAATTCCCCAATTCAACGATTACACAGTCTTGGTAACAATATGGATGTATTTGACAATAATCTAAACTTGGCAAATTTCAAAAGAAGGATGAACGAATTGTTTCTTTTCAATTTATAAATTATTGTTAACTACAACTTTAACATTATTTACTTTTTTGTTATTAATGTTAATATTGACCTTGTGGATATTGTACTATTTATTTTTTCTGTTACTGTGTATTTTTAGCTTTGTTGCAGTTTTTTCACGTGTGACTTAACTTTTGTGCATGTTTTCTATTTTTTTGTTTTCCTGTGTGATTTTAAAAATGATGTACATAATAAAATAAATAAATAAAATAAAATAATCACTGAAGAAGATAATATTAACACATCCCAAAGGATCCATGAAACCGAAAAACAACAGAAATTAAAAATATTTCAGTCGCATCTGGGAATCGAACCCAGGACCTCTACCTATCCGGGGTAACCGCTTAACCAACTTAGCTAATGAGACCAGTTCAATTTACGCCATTTACACCGATATCATACTTCAAGTTCAAGACTTGTTAATATTATCCTCCATTTTTATAAATCCCATATTATTGGCTGCTATCCTTATGATGATTGCAAAGTTTCACCCCGAATTCAATTGCAATCGGATAGAGTGTAACGTCTCCTCCGGCTATTGTTCGACTCATCTCAGGATTCGTGGATGAATCTGATGTATGAAGCACGGGGAAGTGGGATGTATATCATGATACTAGAAATAAAACCCTATATAAAGGAAAAAACATAATTTTTATTGGCTCCTTAACCAGATTGTAATGTTAGAGGAAAAGAATTAGAGAGGAAGATTAATTTTGAAACGAAACCATTTCCAGAATAAAGGGATGGCTCTTGTGGACGGATTCTTATTCTCAGCATCAGGTAAGGCCGCTACAGTCCTGATGTTCGCCGATTTCCACGATCACCATCCGCGAGGTCTATGACGACTCTCGGCAGTGCCATCCGCCACAGCTTCTTCCGCGAGGTTCAGGCAATGATAGGTGAGGATGCTACCTTAGGTCCTGTAGGGTCGTCGATACAGCCACCGACTCTCGTATCCATTCACATCCTCCACAAGGATTTCCTCCAACGCGCCAGGCACGCGCGGTTGGATTTCACCGCTTTACGAATTGGCCATCAGTAATTAAAAAACATACCCACTTCGGGTAGATTGGGTAGACGCTCGTTGGCGTCAAACAGAAAAGAAAAGAAACTAACACATATCACTCCCTTCAATCACGTCGAGCTCCACCGTTCGTGTCAGGTTATATCCGACGCCATGTTGACTTGGCTCTGTTCCGTCGGATGTCTCCCATAGACATTTTCTCACAAATCTCTTCCGTAGACAATAATCATAATAATAGACGCGGGGTCAGTATTTACGTTACAAGAGTCTCCAGTATACCTACCCGATTTATATTTATATGAGACATCTATTGACTTGTTTTACAAGTCTGGAAAGAAATAGTGTTAATATTTTCTTCTTCAATGATTAAATATAACAACGAGGTTTACAAACTTCAATAAGTTATAAAAAATAAATTCACGTCTAGGGGTAGGCCACACAAAAGATGGTTGACATTGTGTCAATGAACCCACTTATTTATGTGTTTTTCAACTGCTATAAGGGTCGACGTATTTTGATCAATACATTATAAATAATACCATCACGCTTGAAACTTGAAACCCGAACCTGTGGTCAAGTTCAAACAAACATACACCAGTATTACCCAACAGCTTATTTTTGTATTTCTTGATTTAGTCCGAAGGTTTATGAACTGTTATTTTACGTTGAAGAATTACGAAAGCATGTCTTCATGCTCGATTAAAGACTCTGGCTTTGTTTAGTAAACAAATCTGAATAGCAGCTAATTCTTCGCTAATCTTTTGCCCCTTTAGACTTGAATTAAAACTGTCAGTGGTAAAACATATTTTGGGGCTCGATAACAACTTGTGGAGTTTTTTGGAAAAGAAAATTTTGAAGTTTTTCGTCGTTTCTTTTTTCAATACTATAGAAGCTTTTGCTACTTTCATTATTTTGAAAGAACTTTGTTCTCTTGGGACGTGTGCCATTTAAAACGATAGTGAATAAAGAAAACAAAAAAAAAAAGGAAAGAAAAGTGTACGAGACGTGTAAGTTCAGGATAAGAAAAAGGGTGTAAATATTTAGGTACCGGCACACAGGGACGCACAATTATTGTGATTTGCGAATCTCCTTGAGAAAGGCGTTTGATAATTTCCCAGTAGAGATGTTGTCGCTCTGACCGTACTCAACTTATGGCACCAGCCAGTATAGTTGGTTGCTGAGGTAGCAGTGGTGACGTCAGCGATTGCTGGCTGTAGAATACTGTTCTTGTCTAGTAGCAGCAGGTCGAGGTATTCAAGGAAGGACATGTTGTCCATTCTGCGATTGAAGGGAAAAGAGGGCACATACCACCCGCTATTTATAGAGTGCGTGGCGCGGCCGAACATTATGTGCTGGTATTGCACGTATTGTGCAATCGAATGGATTGCATTTGTATTGAAATCTCTGCTCTATTGCATTTGTGGTGCAATAATATTTCTCGGCTCGGTATTGCATTTGTTGTGGAATAATTTATATTTGGTTATAAAGAAATAAGTTTATCGGCTTCAATTAATCTACTCTCCGTTCGATACACAAAGTATTAATTCAAAAATATTTATATAAAAAAATAAACAATGAAATCATACCGTTTTGGCATCTTAAATGCATAGTTATTTTCTACCTACCTAACTTCCCCCCGATCCGATTCCCTTTGTCATAGGAAGGAGATAGTGTCGAAATCAGTTCAATTTCAAACAGCTCAACGCGCAGGAGCAAAACGCGTTCAACGCCGCGAAACGAGCAACTGGCCAATTTTAGAGGACAGTGAAGTTTAAGTGATGGTAGGCCTATTCAATTTCCGTGGAATCCTTCCGTTTCTTTCAGTCCTTCCATTTACATTTTTTCAAATTCTAATAAGGTTCACACTTTTTGCCCCCCTTTCGCTAAAACCAATAAGTAAGCGAAGGCAAGATAAAGGCTATTTCTCATTTACATTTGGCAAGGACAATAGTAGTGTATGGATATGCACCAATAAAAATAATCCTAAGTGTGCATTCTTTGTCTTAACTCGAATTGTAAGGACATATACACATACAAATTGCAATCATTAAAAAATGTTAAAATATCAAATTGGCGTTAGTTGAAAGTTACGGAAGGCCACCACTTATTTATTTATTCATTATATTATATATGCCCTATATTGGCTTTTACATATTATAATAGTCACACAGGTGCAAAACACACCACAGTAGGCACATAGATAACATAGATATTCTTCATGAAATACAACAACTAAATGTTACATTTGTATAACGAACAAATACAGCAATAACATAGTGTAAGTACCATTCCAAATAAATAGCTACAGAAGCGAATATTCAAAACGTACCTTACATTCACTTATACTTATACTATAGATATATTAATAATTGTTGAGGATGTATGCAATAACTGCCTGTTTGTATTTGTATTCCGAGCAGTTGAACATATCTACTATGTCTGAAAATGTATTACCTTCTGCGTGAAGTCTAGGTAATAGAGAATTTTTGAATCACTCAGTCCTGAAATTATTGTTAAAAATGTTACAATTGAACAAAATTTAGATCGAGTAATTCTACTTGAAATATTAATTTTAATTAAGCTGACTATATCAGGTCTGTCCATAAAACAATTACAATTTTTGAAAATAAAAGTTAATTCAGAAACAAGTCTTCTATCTGAGAAATTTAATAATTTTAGGTCTTTCATTAGATAATAGTAATTTATATTGACATTAAAGATCCATAGTATCAGTGTTACGAATGCGGTCAATGATAGTGACACTGAAAAAATCATTTATTCTACATTATATGGCAACATGTTACAGTAGTGACCTCTAGCGGCCCGAGTTGTACGAATTGTGTTTTTCCATACATTTTAATAGATTTTCTGTGAAATACATTCTTAATTAATTATGGAAATCGAAAATTTAAAAAATAAAAGCAGATGACCTTTTATATGACTTTACTCCTTTTTTGCTCATGCATGCATATTTTTTTAAAAGAGGCTATTAGGATTGTATTAACATTTAACCCTTTGAACCCTAAGGCGTTCATTGTCTTAGCACCATATCCCCGAGTGTCTGAGCAATTTTTGACAAAAACATAGTATTTGACTAATAATGCAATTTCGATTAAGAATCAATTGTTAATAATTTTTAACTAAGAGTATTTTAAACTATTTTAGAAGATAATATTAACACATCCCAAATGAACCACGAGACCGAAAAGACAACAGAAAATAAAAAGATTTAATTCGCATCTGGGACTCGAAACCAGGACCTCTACTTATCCGGGGTAACCGCTTAACCAACTTAGCTAATGAGACCAGTTCAATTTACGCCATCTTATGATGATCTCAAAATTCTACCCGAACGCAATTGCAATCGGAATAGAGTCTCGGATAGGTAGAGGTCCTGGGTTTGAGTCCCAGATGCGACTGAAATCTTTTTATTTTCTGTTATTTTTTCTATATATATATATATAGTGCTAGTATTTTGACGTCTAATGATATTTGATTACACGGGTAGCTTTGTAAAAAACCCAATTCGTACAACTCGGGCCGCTGGAGGGCGCTAGTGCACCGTGTTGCCATATCAATGCATGGTAAATGTCAAGAGTAGCGCGTATTAGTATATTTCTACGGTATTTGATTGAACCGATCCACAATAATTAAAACAGGTCCATTGTTTTTAAAATCGATTTCTGAATTTGGGTCAAGAACTTATTTTATAATTAAGTTCTATCGGGGGCGGAACTGACAGTACCTACCCAATGAATTATTGAAAAGTTCAGTACTTGCTTACCACTGAAGAGATGAATCAATAGCAGTGTGCTGCGGGCGTGTTCGTATGCCCGAAGTAGGCTCAATTTTATCTTAATTCTGGTGAAATTAACCAAACATTTTCAAATATTGAAATTCTTTCTCGATCAAACGAACGTCAGATGCCTCGGTGTTAGAAAAATCCTACTTAAATTGACACCAACTTTTTTTACTTTATTTATTTTAATTAAAATAGTATGTGCAATGATTACATATGTTCTAACATAAACATATTACATCTTATACAGTTTTGTTTTTTTTAGCAACTTGAGTAACAATCTACAATTAATAATTACAAAATATCGTCACTCATTTCTTAAATTTAAACACATTTTCTTATTCTTTTATAATGATCGGCATTTCTTGGAAGATCTTCATCGCTCTATACTGTAAAGAATATTGTAATTCTAATTTCTTTCGAAGTCTTATTTCATTTTTTCTTCTTGTAGAATGGTTCTATTGATGTTTATTAACTTTTGGCGAAAATTCTGATAAAAAACTATTACATTTAAGTACAAAATTTGTTCAAAAGACAATATATTTAGATCCATTAACATTTTTTAAACTTTGGAATATTTGTTTCGCCTTAAATTATTTTCATGGCTTTGTTTTGCAAAACTGTTTTCTAAAACCCGCCTCTTTCGACAAGAACAAAATACTGCTACAATATTTAATATCAGGAATAATACATGTACGAGTATAGACGAGTAGTTTCATAGGATTCTGCACTGACATATTTTCTCATCCTGAGTAGTGACACTTTATTTGGCGATTTTATTTAAAACATACGAGTATATTGTATTTAGATAGTATTTGACTATGTATTTGACGGCCTCCATGGTCGAGGGGTAAGGCTCTCGACTACGAATCCGACAGTCGCGGGTTTAAATCCCGGCGTAAATTTTATTTAATTAATTTGTGCTGTTTCACAATTAATTCACTAAAAAATAATATATAGTATATTTGCGCACGTTCCAGAGTGGAAGATACTTTCAGTATCACCCTGGTGAAAGACCACCATTCAGAATTGAAACGTTGCTTGAAATGGATTTTAGCCGTGTTTGGTGACCAGATCTGAATAGCCAGGTATTTCCCCACCTTCCTCTTCCCCTTCTCCTTCCCTACCCAATACCTTCAGCCTCACAACAATTCCCAATTGGGGATGCCATAGTCTCACTGGTTCCAGACGGTTGGGAGAAGTTGGGACTCTTGTGC
>JAHDVE020003575.1:0-11334 GCA_022606495.2 Halesus radiatus
CGATAGAATCTCGACGCCACCTAGTGAGAGAGTTAGCACTTACAATGCCTTTCCCACAAAAATAAAGATGGTTGTTTCCAGTAAGAAAAAATATAATAAGCAATGATTGTAGTCTGAAGAACTAGTACATGTTGACTAATTTGGCGGGTAATGAATAACCTGCCGTAGCTCAGTGGTAGAGCACTTGTCCGGTAAACAAAAGGTCGCGGGTTCGTGTCCCGTCGGCAGCATGTATTTTTTTTTTCGGAAGATTATTCAATTTGTATGATTTTTCAGGTTAATAATTATTGCTTATAATAAATATATATATATATATTTGGAGAACTCGCCTGTATCCTAACCTATTTCTCACTGATTAATATTATAAAGATAATTACACAAATAAACATTAAAACTAATATTTAGACAAGTTAAGGAATTTAAGATTGTGTTACGCAGAAAAAATAAAGAAAAAGTGCGCAATTTCTAAATAGAGTAACAGAAGGTAAATAAAATTTAGAAATAATACTAACAAGAATGTAAAGGGAAAAAAATTATGATTAAATTAAAAATATTGCCATACAAGTTTAACGGATTGTAAAGGGACTAGGTTACTCATTTAATGGAGGTTGGTGTATGTGTGTGTATACTTACCAAGTGTCTCACGTTAAAGGTTGTCGCGGAGATTAAAGAAAAGAAGGGTCACCATTAAATAAATGTATTTCTCAACGCGTACAACTTATAATTCAGAAGGTTAAATGCAAAAGGAGTGAGAAGCTATGTAGATGCAAGTAGCAAGTCAATACGATGTACTAACGATGCGTCCGACTCGGCGGGAGGCAGGAAAGCGAATGCTGATTTGTTTTTTAAACAATAGAGTGCAGGCCGATCGTCTTTTATCTTGTACTGATGGCATATTTAAAAAGAATATAATTCAAATGAATTTATGGTTGTTCAGTGCTTGCATATTAGACAAGGAAACAATAAAAGAATACGTAATTTCCAAACACTGTTTGTTGAAGTTTGTTTTTTTAATTTGAAAACTGCTTTCAATTCTCTTTTAAAAGCACTACATGTATCAAAGAATATGTCGAAATCCATCAGAGTTAGATTTTGATTAAATAACTCGCACATTCTTCTGATTGGATCTCTGACACCAGCATTTGTGTGCGTCCGGCTAATGTGGAATAAGCGGTTAGACCTAGTTATTCTGGATGGTATTTTGAAGTTTATTAGTTGGAGTAAGGTAGGACAGTCAATAACATTATTGCAATCTTTATACAGTGTCATGAGGCCAAGGTATATTCGCCGGTTAGTGAGAGTGGAGACATTATGTCACCAAGTTGATTGCTCATACAATGATTTTTCGAAGGCTTTTGATACTGTAAATCATGACATCTTATTAAATAAACTGTCAATGATAGGTTTTTCTTTACGGTTTCTAATATTTTTTGCCAGCTATTTTACTGGAAGAAAACAATTTGTATCGCATGGAATATTTTTGTCTAAATTATTTCCTGTGTTCTCTGGAGTTCCTCAGGGCTCTAATTTAGGCCCCCTCCTCTTTTCTATTTTTATTAACGATATCGCAGAGAGCATTCTGCATTCCAGGTTTCTTCTTTTCGCTGATGACCTAAAACTGTTCTTAGAAATATTAACTTTAGAAGACTGCAATCGACTCCAATCGGATATTGATAGAATCATTGATTGGAGTAAGAGAAATCAGATTGAGTTCAATATTTCTAAATGTTTCATTCTTTCTTTCACAAGGGCGTGTCATACTTGGTTTTACCGGTATAATATGAACGCCCGAAGTTTAAAACGTGTCTCCACTATGAAAGATCTTGGTATCGTGTTTGATAGTAGGCTGACATTTCATGCTCATATTGAAGTCGCCTGTAGTACTTCATTTAAAATGCTGGGTTTCGTCCTACGTACTTCAAGGAATTTTAAAGACACTCGGGTTCTCATAATTTTATATAACTCGCTAGTAAGGAGTAGGCTTGAGAGTGGGTCGGTGGTTTGGAGCCCACATCAGGTGAAGTATTCCCCCATGTTGGAGAGAGTTCAGAAGAAATTTTTAAGATTTCTTTATTTGAGGGAATATGGCTACTACCCGTGGCTCTATCCTACCGACTTTCTCCTAGGTATGCTCGGAATGAACCATCTGCGGGTCAGAAGGGATGTACACATTGTGACACATTTCTTTAGACTGATTTGTGGATGGTTCGAAAATTTGGCTGTCATGGAGAACATTCATTTCTATGTTCCCAATGGTTATCTCCGTCACCGACAGCATAGACTGTTTTATCTCCCGGCCTGTAGAACCAACTTGCCAATGGTCATGCCGGTGGGGAGGGCAATCTTGCTGTTAAATAGAATCACTTCGGATATCGACATATTTAGCATCAATGAAGTTGAATTTAAACGTAAAGCTTTGTTGCTACTTGCATAATGCCAGTATGCCTTGTATACAATTTACTGAGATTATGTATGTCTAACTTATTTTTTGTTTTAATTTTTATTATTTTTTATAAGTAATTATTTTGGATGTTGTACATCCTATATCATCTTTAAAAATGCCTTAAAATGTAAATTTTGTAAAATTTTTAAAAAGAATAAACAGTTGAATTGAATTGAATTGAATTATAGATTGAGAGCATATGTACGTATCCCCCCGTTTAGGTGCTCTCATTCTGTAATTAAGACAATGCAGAAATTTTCTTTGAATACTTTCAATTTTGTATTTGTAGATACCGTAGAGTGGAGTCCATACGGGGGCGCAGTATTCAAGTCGAGAACGGACCAGCGTATAGTAAAGTAGGAGGTAGGTTTTAGGCTTTCGAAATATACGGCTGTTTCTGTTAACAAAGCCTAGCATGCTGTAAGCTTTATTTACAATATTATCAATGTGCACATCGAAATTAAGTGTTGAATCAAAAAGTATGGCTAAGTCTCTTATACTGTATACGCGCTAGTTAACTTTTGTTGATTTTTATAAAATGAAGAGTCGGTGAAATTATAATATTCATTTAAAAATACAAATAACAATACAAGTGAGTTTAAATACAATTTTCAAATGGAGAATCTGACAACGCAGAAACGAGTAGTCTCGTTAACTGGAGGTTGGAGATAAGCGACTTGTGGGACATTTCGGTCCCCTTTATAGGTGATCTCGTTGCTGGGCTCGTGTGCACTAGGTACACGTCCGGGTCCATTGTGGATGATCAGGGAACGGCAAGATAAGGTGTCCGGGTTCATTGTGTTGTTGTTGACACGGCTAGATAAGATGGAGGGCCAGCTGCATACTATCTTCGTTTCGGATGCATTCCACAGTAGATAACACGCTCGAGTGAGTAGTTGCCAATATAATAATTGTGTGTGATAGCTTTATGATTTTTAGTGAAGCTTATTTGTTTACATTTGTTGTAACTTAGATACAATTTATGACCATCGCAAAACGCTTCAAACCTTACTAAATCTCTTTGGATGAGCAGACGATCATTTGTATTCCCAACAACTGCGAATATTTTTCACTGTCTTAGTCACCTCGCCAGGTTCCACATAGTCAGCTCGCCTTACTGCGATTGTGGATCAGAGGATACCCATAATTTTTTTGAGTGTCCTATCAATGCAAATTTCCAAAACTTTATGCATGAATTGGTAAAACTTAAAATTGAACACCCTGCCAGTATTCCCTGCCTTATAAGTCTCAACTCCCCCCCCCCCCCGATTAACTATTTATTTGCAAAATATATTTATAAAAACGGCATTAAAATTTAAGTTATTCTGGATTAAAAACACTGCTTCAATTTTATCTGTCCAAATATTATATCCTGTTTAAAAATAACAAATTTTAAGAACAATCTGTACTATTAAATTCTAACTGATTAAACATGGCCAAGATCACCCTTAATGGGTGTAAGCCAGAAAACAAAACCAACCACAAAATTCATTTAAAAAAAAACCGCGAATTTCTGAACGGAAAGTGTTTTTTCCATGAATTTGGTAAGGAACACTAGTAAGCTCATTTATTCAGTCAGCCACAGCAATAAGTGGAAGATGATGGTGAAACGATAATTTTCAAATTTTCAATCCAACTTGAAATTTCTGAAATACACAATTTTCTAAAATACACAATTTTCTAAAATACATAATTTACTAAAATACATAATTTTCTAAAATGCATACATTTTTTAAAATACATAATTTTCTAAAATGCATACATTTTTTAAAATACATAATTTTCTAAAATACATAATTTTCTGAAATACACAATTTTATAAAATACATAATTTTCAAAAATACATAATTTTCTAAAATACATAATTTTCTGAAATGCACAATTTTCTAAAATACAAAAATACATAATTACAAAATACACAATTTTCTAAAATATATAGTTTTTCTAAAATACTCAATTTTCTAAAATACATAATCTTCTAAAATACATAATTTTCTAAAATACACAATTTTTCTAAAATATGTAATTTTATAAAATACTCAATTTTCTAAAATACATGAAAATCTTCTAAAAATACATAATTTCTAAAATACATAATTTTCTGAAATACACAATTTTTTTTAAAATATATAGTTTTCTAAAATACTCAATTTTCTAAAATACATAATCTTCTAAAATACATAATTTTCTAAAATACACAATTTTCTAAAATATATAATTTTATAAAATACTCAATTTTCTAAAATACATAATCTTCTAAAATACATAATTTTCTAAAATACATAATTTTCTGAAATACACAATTTTCTAAAATACACAATTTTCTAAAATACATAATTTTGGACGACCTCATCAATTTTTTGGCAATTTAAAATTCCAACAATTTTCTCATCAAATATAAAAATTAGAGTATTATTGAGCAAACCAATAAAGAATTTCATTCCATTTTTGCTTTTTATTTTTTATACATAATGACGTTCATACATATATACCCATATATTTCGTTTTTTTTTTCTGAGTTAGTTTTCAAAGTTTTATTTTTCAAAGCCCGCCAAAACGATCCAAATCTATGGTCGGTCGGTTTTGATCAGGTTTGAGTTTAGAATGTCAAAACAAGGACGAGCTTTACCGTACATAATTTTATATTCATAGTAAACCATAACTAAACATAAGTAATAAAATGATGTACCCTTTCAGGAACTTTAACTCAAAGAATAATAATAGTGTTGAGCATTAACATTATCATAATATCCGTATTGATAATTGGTTTGCTCATGAATACTCTAATGAAGACCAATTATAGTCACCCAAATAAAGTTTAAATTTTGCCAAAAAGTAAAAAAGTAAGAATTTAAAATATAAAACAAAATCGAAAAATAAAAATTTCTATTCTAATACAATAACAGAATGCGCACGTGACGTCAGATGTTCCAAATGCAATTGTACCCACATAACAAGGTGTTTTAATGAGATGATTTTTTATCCACTTTTAAATAACGATTTATAATTTCTACGTATAATAAAAGTTATATATTCATAAAGGGCGTTTGTTGATCCATATAAATATATTTTTTAAAGCCATTATATTTTTCACCGGAGTTCCTTATTGGGGATAAGCATTGTCTCACTGGCTCCAAACTGCTTCTAGGAGCGACTGAGACTCATGCGCGGTACCTACTCACATAAAAAAGGTAACAGGTACTTACTCGATATTTTGAAAACAATATCAACCCCATTGTCAATCCATCCCCATTAAATCATCACAATTCAAATCACCCCCTACGATACAAGCTACTGGCGTAATACAATAAATTTCAAAAATACATCAAACAGGTTCCTTATATAACTATTCCTGAACAGGAGGCTAAGGAATGTGGATGAGGGATTAGTCCCCTATCACCATCATCGCTGAGCGGCGGCGTAAACGCTGACTAACAAGTATGGACGCCGATTTTTTTATTGCATTCCTTTTTGCCGGTTGGTTGTCAAAGGAACTAATATTGCGCTTTTTACAGGGTGAACGCAAACTGACTGCACCAAAGGGCTATCTTTAGAGAAAATATTTTTCAATCTACAAAAAAAAAATATTTATGTAATTCATGTGAACAATATGACATAGTATTGTTCTATAAGCCAAAAAATTCAGACCACGCCTGCCAGGCCGAAAGCGACTTTAGCGCCCTATCCATTTAAAACACCGCAAGGTTCGTTTCCGCTTAAAGCGACCGGGGATCTCGCAGTCAAGCCAAAATCGACCTTCCGCCTATAGATTTTGAAAGAAAGTAAGGCTCAGAATTGGTCAAATTTCGATGTCGTCGAAAATCGTATGGAAAAATTCAGACAACCGATCGCAAGCGAAAAACGACCGCTCTTCCCTCGAGTCTGAGCGACCGTAAGGCTCATTTTGGCTTAATTCAAATTCGGACAAACGAAGTTAGCCGCGGATCGACTCTCGCAATCTAAGAAAAATCTCCTGAAACTACTGAAAATTTTGTATCGAAAATAATGATCGATTATGGTTTCCATCTGTCGGCGAGAACTAGAACTAGCGTTAATTAAGTAAGGAAAAAATCAAATCCGATCGAGTTATGCGTTGGTTCTATTTTCAACCGCAATCTTCCATTTCGCATTTAGCGCCCTTGAGGTGATTTTTCATAAAAACGGCGCTATATAAATCTTCCAAGTATTATTATTATTATTATGGAAAAAGACTGAAGTAAAAACAAAGAATATGTTACGAGCGCGACTCGATTTTGAATTAATCCAAATAGGGTATAAATGATTTATCCATCTTTTAAAAATATCCCTTTACTAATAAAAATATTAATTATTTAATTATTTTTTATGTCTTGTTATTTAATATACACCTTCTTTATATATAAAAATGAATGTCTGTCTGTGTGTCCTCGATTTTCTCGAAAATTACTCAATCGGTTTCCTGTGCCGGAAAGGCTTGGAGAGTAGTCTGAATGAAATCCAATATGTAAAACTGTTGCTATAACGTTTTAAAATTAGTATGAAAAACATTGAACCCGACATGTTTTATTTAGGTAAGCCCATAGATAGGCCATTACGGTTAGCCACAGATTACATATTAATAAGGAGAAGGTTTGTTTGGGTAGAATATTTAAAAATTGAAATAACAAGCATGTACCTACTTAAGAACTTTATTATTTAGATATTGTTGAAAAAAATAAATGTTTGGAATGAAAATAAATTTTCAAATGAATGTTTCTTTGTTTAGATTAAGAATTTTAAAAAAAAATCCGAGCAAGGCCGGGTAGTCATCAGCGAGTTAAAAATAAAAATAATTTCTTTTCATTTTTTCAATTACCTAATATTTCAAAAATTTATATTTGTTATTCAATTATTTTTACATTTTTAATTAATTGCTAACATACTTTCATCACTTATCGTTCATTTTTATTTAAGTTTGTAATGTGTCTAGTTATTTATTATTTGTCTATACTTCTAAGAAGTTAAGTAAGAAGTCTTTAAGTCCAAGGAAATGGATTATGAAATTTCCTCTAAAAGAACCAGAACAGGGCCTAGTGTACAAGTAAAAAAGACAAACAACCTTTTCCGAATTTCCCACGTTTTAAGGTAGTTTTCAGTTAAAAATATTTTTACTAGTTACTGCAACTTTACCTCCGGACATTATTTTATGTGGGTACTACTAGATGATGTGTATCCTGCGTTTTTTTTTTTTTTTTTTAATAAAGTAATGAATTTGTGAATTCTTGCTTGTCGTTTGGGTGCCATAATTGATTTGACAGCGAAAGTACCCACCTCCAAACAATGAAACAAAGAAACATTAATTTGAAATTCAAAACGTATCTAAATAATAAAGTTCTTAAGTAGGTACCTACTTGTGTTTTCCATTTTGAAAATATTCTACCCAAACAAACCTTCTTCTTTTGAATGTGTAATCTGTGACTAATCTCAATACAACATGGCGGGTCCAATGTTTTTCGTACTAATTTTAAAACGTTATAGCAACAGTTGTAAATATCAGATTTTATTCAAACTACTCTCTAAACCTTCCTATTAGTAATAAAAACAAACTATGCTATTTTCAGCGAAACCGGTCAAGTAATTTCAGAGAAAATCAAGGATAAACAGACAGACGAACATTCGTAAAGTTTTGTAATGTGAAATCAAGATTATTTACGCACTTCAGGGTTGGAACCCGCGACATCATATATCGTATGAGCAAATATGTAATAAAAGGTTTTATAATTAAATTGATTTAATATTTTCTCTGTTCACCCTGTAGTAACGCTACAAAAGGGTGCACAATTCCAGATCTGCGATGGCCTGCAATTAATACGCAGACCCGGCTCCAGATTAAAAACCGAGAATGTCGATTGCGCGACACGGGGCAGGATAGAACAGGGTGGGATCGGGAAGAGGGAGAGGGTGGTCCACTGCCTGGGTAGGGCCTACTACTAAATAGTTACTACTGTACTGTGCGGGCAGGGGCGCTATCTTGGCTCGAAGACCCCCGGGCAAAACTGTTAGCCCGAAAATATTTTTAACTAACTAACTAACCGTCGCGTTTGTGAATTGTTTTTGTGCTTAATTCGTAGAAATTAAATTAATTAAAAAATGTTTTTATTAATTTATAATAACATTATTATTTAACGATAAAAAAATAAAATATTTGCGGAACTTAATATTGACTCTGTGTGGAAACGGGCGGTCCGTTTAATAGATTCTCCTATCTTAATAAACGGACTGCAATCTTTGGAGCACAGACGTCAGGTAGGAATGCTGTCCTTGTTCTACAGGTATTTTAATGGGAGATGCCCTAAGGAACTAGGGTCATTGATCCCTTGAGCACCGGTGCATAGTCGGGAAATGCGTGCCTAACATTTGCACACGGTTGACGTTTGTCACAAGAGAACGGGTCGCTTCTACGACTCGTTCTTGTGTTCAACAGCTCGGCTGTGCCGATCCGTGCAATGTGTAATCTGCCGGCTTCTGTATCTTCCATCATACAACATGGGTCTCTTCAAGAGCCAAATTCACTCCTTCCCATCCTCTAAAAGACCCCCCACACAGCATCCCCAAAGATGATATAGGCCTTGAGGAAAATTATTTCCCCCAGGGGCTCCTGTGTGTAGTTACTGTAAAAATAATAACTTTATTAAATTTGATTTCCCATAAATAAAAAAAATAAATTAATAATTAAAAACCATCACGTTGTTTCTCAGCAGGGGTTGTGGATGCTGTGTAGAGGGTCTTTTTTAATGTAAGAAATAAGTAGAAACTTTTTATTTATTTTCTGTTTTACTTAAATTGGCAGCACGCCTATCTCGCCCCTCACCCTCATTATTTTGGTTTCTTCCCCTTGCGCTTTAGGACATCTCAATGCATTATTATTTGTTTTGTGGCAATCTAGTCATTATTAATTTTGCCCATTGCCCATTTTGACTTTACGCGGTTGCTGCGCCACTGGCCTTGCCCCTGCTGTAATGTATCGCAGTGGGATTGTTTTGTTTATGTACCGCACTGAGGCAAATTATTTCAGGCCGAGGGAGAAGCAATGTCGATGGAGAAGGAGCATCGACCAATTGCAACGATGTGAAATTATGATTCAAAAGATTAACCTTGTAATGCACCTGCATTCCTTCATATAAATGTCATTAATAAAATTAATATTTATTCATTTGAAACACACATTATTTAACTACAATATTTAAAAAAAACTTTGACTGCCCAACTAGGAACAAATCCCGTTGTAGGACAGTCAAATTGACAAGTTTAGTTCATATTAAGTGCCACTATACAAAAATAGAAGGGAAAAAAGCTGGTATTGACATAGTGTGGTAATATAATATATATATAGAAAAAGTATAATAATGAAGTGTGAAGAGATTATGTATATGTGTTTGGTGCTATGAGGAAAAAAATGCGTTTAAAATTGAGTGCTAAAAAAAAAGAAAATATTATTGAGTAATATTGATAAGATTGAGTTACGTATCACTCAGATTTATGAGCCAACTACGAAACTCAGGGATGCAGACCGAAGAGGATGCAGTAAATAGTTAATAACATATTAAATATTATTTATTCAGTTATTATTATTGTTATTAGTATTATTTACATTTTAATCATTGTAGAAGATAATATTAACACATCCCAAATGAACCACGAAACCGAAAAAACAACAGAAATTAAAAAGATTTCAGTCGCATCTGGGACTCGAACCCAGGACCTCTACCTATCCGGGGTAACCGCTTAACCAACTTAGCTAATGAGACCAGTTCAATTTACGCCATTACACCGATATCATACTTCAAGTTCAAGACTTGTTAATATTATCCTCCATTTTTATAAATCCCATATTATTGGTTGCTATCCTTATGATGATTGCAAAGTTTCATCCCGAACTCAATTGCAATCTGAATAGAGTCTCGGATATACCTACCCGAATTTTATTTATATGAGACATCTATTGACATATTTTACAAGTCTGGAAAGAAATATTCAATTTATTTTTATTTTTATTTTTTTAAATGGCGTAAATTGAACTGGTCTCATTAGATAAGTTGGTTAAGCGGTTACCCCGGATAGGTAGAGATCCTGGGTTCGAGTCCCAGATGCGAATGAAATCTTTTTAATTTCTGTTGTTTTTTTTCGGTTTCGTGGTTCATTTGGGATGTGTTAATATTATCTTCTTCAATGATTAAATATTACAATGAGGTTTACAAACTTCAATAAGTTATAAAAAATAAATTGAATTATTTACATTGATCAAAACATGCATGCACCTATATTGTTCTATTATTGACCTACATTTGTATGATGTGTTATTTATTGTTGTATTATATAATATTGTTGAACTAAACTCCTGCTTACAGCTACTCGCAGTGGCTTAGCGGGTACAAGTTCCCATTGTATGTAATTAATATTACACAATATAAAAAAAATGTTAAAAAAAATACAATAAAAAACACATAAATTTGTAGCAATTATTTTTATAAACAATAATTATTAGCCTGAAACACTCATCCAAATTGAAAAAACTTTCCGAGCAAAGATAAATGTCGCCGGCAGGACTCGAACCCACACCCTTCTAATATCCGGTCAGATGCTCTACCATTGAGCTACGTCGGCTTATCGCAAACCCGCCAAGTTAATCAATATATACTAGTGTTTCATTCAATAATTACGGTTTTTTATTATATTTCACCTATAAACAACCAACTTTATTGGTATGAGGAAGGGTATGGGTTTGCGATAAGCCGACGTAGCTCAACGGTAGATCATCTGACCGGCAATCAGAAGGGTGCAGGTTCGAGTCCTGTCGGCGACATTTATCTTTTCTCGGAAGGTTTTTTCAATTTGGACGAGTGTTTCAGGCTAATAATTATTGTTTATAAAAA
>JAHDVE020003576.1:0-19439 GCA_022606495.2 Halesus radiatus
TGTAAATAAAACAATGATGAAATAATATTAAATTAAAAACGACAAATTAACTGAAGATCATTAATTATTTGCTCCCACGGCAAAACGCTATGCTAGTGACAATACAAATACAGAGAGAGAAAACCAAATTTTTATACAAGCAGGTGAAACAGTACGACCTTTCAGCGAACGTTACCCTACAAAGGAAATGCTGTTTTCCCACAGTGAAGGAAGTCATGTTCAATGGAGATCGAAAACATTACATGCTCAAATATGACGTTGTAGCAAACACGTGCGTTGGATTTCCATAATCAGAAGAGTGGATAAATCTTTATCAAACTAAAGTTACTACATAAATAATAAAAACAGAAGAATTTTTTTCCGTTTTCATGAAAAGCAACAATTCAAATTGGGATTTTTTGGTTTACAAAGCGACACTGTTTTTTATTTTGTTTTTACATATTGGCTCCTTGGGATATCAAGGTCCCATTTGACACGGCGATGATATGAGATAATAAGCTTAGATTAGTTCTCTCTAGAAGTCATTATCGCAGAATACTGCTGTTAGGAGGAATCTAGCGAAAATACTCTGGTTCATCATCTCAACAAAGGCAAATACCTCACATAATCGTAATACCCGAATAAAGCAAATTGACGAGCTAAATGTACTTTTGGACAAAGAAGCTCTGTATTTTAACTGTAAGTTATTCAACAAACTCTCACTTAGTATTAAATAAATTAAATCAATTAGTAATTAAGTTACTGAAAATACCCTACTCAAAGCTTGAAGTTCATATAGATGTCGCTGAAAACCCCCTATCCAAAACATAGTTCCCCTCAGGACAGGATCTCCTAGTGAGGAGGAGTATGAACATTATTCTATAATACAATTTTTTTTTTAAATTTATACCTTACATAATATTCAATGTCAAAATTACATAGAAATTAATTTGAATGTCACAGAATTGTTTTATTGAAAACACCTCAATTCTGCAATTTAAAAAAAAGGCAAAAGAAAATTGAGTGTCAAGTGGAAAAAAATGAACTCCGATACACCGATTAGTTATTTTTTGGTTTTAGCAAATAATTAACTATCACACCGTTCTACCGCAGGCGTAGGCAGATAGGATGGACCGCCACACGTCTTAGTACTTATATCTTGCTTTATTAATACTTACAGATATTATAGGAAATTTTGATACTTGAACACTTTCGCAAATCGTAAATTAACATGTAAAACTAATTTACAATAAAATGGGAGATATGTCTGGCTTTCCAGAAGAATCGTGTATCCCGTGACGCGTGATAGATCCGTGCTTTAATATGAAATCAAACAATAACATTTATTCAATTTATTGGAATAACTTATTGAGGCTTATAAACCTCATTGAAGAAGATAATATTGCCAATGCATAATTTATCTTCTGCAATGATTAAATATTATTATGGGGTCTATAAGCTTCAATAAGTTATTGCAATAAATTGAATATTCATTCTAGACTTACAGAGAAGTCAATAAATGTCTCATATGAATAAAAATGACACTATCAAGGTAACAAATACATTCGCGTAGAACTTTGCAAGCATACATAAAGACAGCAGCCAAAAATATGAAAAATAATGAAAGATAAAATTAATAATTCTTAAATTGAGATATGAAAATGATAAAAATAACTCGGTCTCAATAGGTTAATTGGTAGATAGGCCAGTACCGATAAGACTAGGGGATCTGGGGTTTTTGAGTTTTTTCTGTTTCATCTTTCGTTGAAATTTGTTAATTATCTTCTCCGATGATTAAATAACTTGTATAACTAGAAATTACTCGATTTTCGAAGTGGTTATTTTTGTCACGAATTATATATAATTTATTACTCTTTTCCACTTTGATCAGTGAATGTAAACCCTCTTCTTCATTCGCAAACATAATTTGATTTAGTTAAGCTTGTTTTAAAAATAAAACTATGGCTTCAGCTATTCAGGCTTAGTTAAATCGAAGGCTTCGACGCCAGTGGGCAGTTACACAACCACTCTCGGATACAGGCTTAACTAACGACCAACAGAACATAGGATCGTTTCTTCCTCATTTGTTCCCTCATTTATAGAAACATTATCTTAAATAGTAGAACGAGGGTTTTGTGTACACAAGGAAATCAGGATTTCTGCAATGCCCCATGGTCTACATAAAATTTAGAAATATACGATTTACCGCAGAATTTAATTTAATATTGATAAAATATAATTACAAAGGCATGTTCGATGTTCGTCTTACTGGGAAAATTCCTGTGTCGGGCACACGTAGTAAGTATACAAGTTATATAATTAAATAAACAAAATATAAGAACAAAGGTATGGAAAGGTATTTCATAGGTGTATAAAGGTTACGTTGTATAGATATGTTATATTTTGTTAGTTTTATAATCCAGGTGAGAGTAAATGGAAAAATAAAAAGTGAATTTCATAAGCCTAGACACAAAGATGGGTTGAAAATTGTGCAGGCACGCCTAAGAATGTGTATTACAGTAGTTAGGAATAATTGGACTTTTTTATTTTTTAAAGAAATACAAATATTCCCGGGTTACGAATAACCTGACAATATTTGAAAATCTCCTACTACCATCACAGTAAGCGAAATATATTGCTTGTGTCGTGATGGTGGACTTAGCCGGCCGATGAATTGAACTCACGACGCCTGGGTTAGACCCAGATGCGATACCAACTCAGTCACCGACTGGACATTACTCAACTTATTTGAGCATTTTATAATTGGTCAGTGTTTATTACCTAGTTCTCGTGTTCTCAAAAAATGTCTCATTGAGATTCAGAAGGTAGTTAAGTTTGGGATGGTTTTGTTACGTCTATCGTCAGGGCTATTCATGTGTATCATCGGAACAGGAACTCTGCCCTGATAATTGATCTAAGGCTGTCCGAAAACTTCGCTCAAAAAGATATTGATGCCAATGTTCGAGAAGGAAGCAATAAGATTTTAAAAAAAATGGACAATAGCTTCATACAATAGTACTTAATCATATTATTTACCTCCATACATAATACGTAACAAGCTACATAGTAAAACGACCAGAGTCCACGTGATTGAGTTTTCATTACAATTGGATACGACAAACAAGCGAGTGTTTTTGACACAGTTACAAGTCGGGCGACTGTACGCCCATGTCGCGAATTAATTCCGATCACTTTCCTCAGAAATACAACGCGGAAGAGATAATTACTGTCTTCCATCTGGATATGTAACGCAGCACTTATTGCATACAGAGTGTTTGATAAATAACTCGAAATTCTTGTATAAGAAAACGGCACTTATTTAAAACACAATAATTTAATACTCTTCTCAAAACAGTAAAAAAAAAAACTAAAAGCATAAGCTAAATTTATATCTATTAATGTTACCTAACTTCTAGTACTTAATATGCAATACTTATATAGTCCTATTTATTATGTTTAACTATTATTAATATTATTAACATGTTTCTACTACACCAAACTCAAGCGTCAGTTCTCTTCATTGGCGTAGTAACCTTAGAAATAATAAACACAAAAAAGGTTGGGTTGTCTTAAATTCTCGTTTCGCTGTCTTAACATTTGAATTGTACCCGTCAAACGCCGATTCTCGGATCTTTTCAAATTTTGATCAGCTGACAAGCATGACCATTCTTTTCCAAAGCCCATATCCTTCCACGCAGCCTCACAATATATCCCAAATGGGGACGCTATATTCCCACTGGCTCTTGGCAGTTACTCTTGTGTCAATCCAACTCCATTCGTTAACAAGTTGAAATACAAACGCCATTTTTATCATACCATCAATACTGTGTGAATGATTTTTGTAGGGATTCACGAAATTAGAACTCGTAAATTATCATTTAAAATGTCTAAAATTATTGACTCTACTAAAACTTTGTTCAGACATTGATTTGAATGTTCTGTCAAATGTATACTTTTGTACTCTTTTTGTCATTGCTTCATTCCTGTATTATGTATAGTGTATAAATAAAAAAATTAAATCTTTTAGCACTTTTTAATACATATTACTATAGATACCTCGTATAAGTTAACAAAAAAATCGTAGTAAGTGAAAGAAAATGAAAGGAATAAAAAATAAATAAATATGAAAACTTTTTATTATCGTCTAAAAAAATATTCATGTAAGGGTGGCATAGCTGAATTTTAGATTTATTTGCGATTCATAAAAAACTAACATTTTATTGCATACATTTATTATGTACTAGCTAGCTGATATGTACCCGGCCTTGCTCGGGATTTTACAGAATTTTTG
This sequence comes from Halesus radiatus, assembly GCA_022606495.2. Classification (NCBI taxonomy): domain Eukaryota; kingdom Metazoa; phylum Arthropoda; class Insecta; order Trichoptera; family Limnephilidae; genus Halesus; species Halesus radiatus. The sequence goes on from JAHDVE020003576.1 coordinate 4,271, forward strand.
AGTGTGTGCGGTCAGTCCTACAGGTGTACAAGTGTTTCAGGTATTCTGACAAACACCCTTTAAACGTATGTATTCAATCTGCTTTAGAAGTTAGAACACCAACGCAATAGGTCGCAGGTCGCAGGTCGCAGGTCGCGGCAGACACCGCAGCGCCCTGTGAGAAAGGCGCACTATAATAGGCCTCGCCCCTAGCAGAGGCCTGGCAACCTACCAGCCTCTCGCCGCCGATACGGTCATGTTACATCTGGGAAGCACGCAGGGAAACTTAGACAGAATAATTGAAACAAGAAAACAGGGTCAGAGGCCTGAATTACGAACATAACGTTCACGTATTTACCACACATTTAATTTCATTGACTCAATAGCATTCACGTCATTATAAAACAATTAAGAAAAACCAGCCACAGTTAAAAGCAGGGAAAACAGATTTCAGCTGTAAGTACCGCACAGAATAGAGAATTTAAATAATCACAATTAATTCTGAGTAAATCGACGTTAACCGAAAATATAAATAAATCATTTCAAATAACATCATAATGAAAATTGGGTGGGGGTAAATAAAATCATATAAGTAATTAATTAATCGCACACAGTTTGAAAATGACTTCGAACGTCGAAACAGCTGCCATAAAAATAAAAACTAAAATACTTGCAGAACTCAATAATAGCATTTAAAAAATTATTTTCTTTAAATTAAAAATAAATAAATAAAAGTAGTTCTGCTAATTAAACAAAATAACAATTAATAAAAGTAACATGCTGAAAATTGAAACATCGTTTCAGATGATAGGTTACTACTGAAATTCACTATACACTCACTGAGGCGGAAGGGAGGATATCAAAATCATTAGGTCATCACAATTTCCGGAGTGTTTGAAAATAACATAGGGGATGCGTGGGTTTGAAACATCAAATACCGTATAAATATGACAATACCTCCAGCTTCTGACATTTCCCATACATTGATATGGCGACATAGCACCCTCCAGCACACAGAATTGTACGAATTGATTCTTTCTTCATACATTTCAATAGATTTTCTAGGAAATATATTCTTAATAAATTATAGAAAACGAAAATTGAAAAAATTAATAATCGGTAACATACACACGATTTTACTCCATTTTGATCATAAATGAAAAAAAAATAATTAAAGAGGTAATTACATTTGTACTAACAGTTAGTAACGAGGCTCGCGCTGGTCTGGTGGTTTAGAAAGGAAATAAATAGAAAAACTTATTTAATCAATTGAGTGAAATTTTTTTTAATTTGAGACTCCTTTTGGCTTAACAATTCACTATTCTTATCTCGCTTTCGTACTATCTCTTTTACCTTTTTGCATTATTTAATGATTGAATGCTCGTCGAAGATGATCGATGTTCAGTTAAAACAGTAGTAACTGATATCTGAGCGTTAACAGAAATGCCAAAAGTAATATTAAAATTCACGGAAGCTTCGTGATTTTATGGGGGACCCTAGTGACCCTCTCGGATCTTACATATTTTTTTAAGTTTCAAGTACGTAAAAGTTAATATTAAAACGAAGTAAATTTGTAAGTGAAACTTATTTATACCATTTCATAACATTAGAATCAACCTATTAAAACAATACACTTCATTGTACTATTAATTATCGAAAATAATATCAATAACCCTCAACGAAAACAAGAAACAGAAGAAGATAACTAACTAACTAACTAACCATCACACCGTTTCCCCGCAGGGGTAGGCAGAGAGAACGGACCGCCAAACAACTCGATCTTGGCATACAGTTCTTGCTTCATTCACATTCATACAACGCCTCATACATTCTCTTCTGTTATTCCGACTTCTGACATGGCCCGACTCGAGTATTTGATTCACTTGATCAAAGAAGAAGATATTGAAAATAAAAAGATATGGTCGCGACTGAGACGCAAACTCAGAACCTCTGGACGTGCGTTTCTACCAAATGAACTACTGTTGTTGAAAACCATCAATTATATCAATTGATGGTTTGAGAATTGCCAATAGTATTTTTCGGTTTCAATCGCGACCGCATCTATTCATTATCTGTGTCCTTTTCAGTTTCATATTTTCACCGAGAGTTTTTGATGTTTTATAGGCTTTTCATAATAACTATTTTATCTTTATTATACAGGTACGTATGTACTTAGTACCTTAATAATTCTAACAATATTCGTATTCCCATATGAATCTATTATGAAAACAAATGTTTCTCCGTTGTGCGCTCCATTGTTTACCAATAGCAGTAAACATTTTATTGCTTTATAATGAACATCAACCATAATTTCATGTAAATACTCGTATACTGATAAGTTATGAAAATTGATTATAATATATTTAATAGATATGTGAATTCTGATAAGTATTAGAGATTCCTCAAGTTAGTGTTATCTTTTTGGTATTTATAATTATAAGGACGTTCTTTAGTGATTCCGCAGTCTTGATAAAGGTATATCACTTGTTTATCATTTGCCTATACTTGACATTATAATTTTTTAGTATTCTATATATTCCAGATGAACAAAGCATCGCTTTAGAAACATGTTGATATCTGTATATATTAATAAAATGGTGATTATAAAATAATTCATTCATTAAATATGTATTATGTTTGTGGCACGTTGCAGAGCGGTAAATACTTTCAGTATCGCCCTGGTAAAAGACCACCATTCAGAATCGAAACGTTCCTTGATATGGCATTAGCTATGTTTAGTAACCAGATCTGAATAGCCGGGTACTTCATCACCGTTCCCTTTCCCACCTCCTCAATACCATCAGCCTCACAACATACCCCAATTGGGGATGCCATGGTCTCACTGGCTACAGACGGTTGGGAGTAGCTGGGACTCTTGTGTGGTATCACATAAAAAACATGCGTTTCAGTAATAATAATTATCTGAATTTTCCAATTACATTTTGGAAATAAATCATTATTTTGACATAAATAATGATCTAAAATTTTTACATACAAATTCAACTGGTTACATTCAAAATATTTTTTTTTAGAAATTAGAAGAAATTCAATTAAATATAATTTTTTTATACGGCCATTTAAAAAAATGATATTTTCACATTAATACCCATATTTAAAATACATATTTTTAAAAATAATTTAATCAAATTAATTATATTTATTTTGATTATTTTGTTGTTCCTTTTGTTTAAATTTTTATTTTCTAATGTAAATAAATAATAAGTGATAATTATTTTTACACTAATAATCAAGTATTTCCTCATTTCATCACCTGTTGTTAATTTTGTTTATGCTTACGTCATTTTTTTTTTTAACGTATACGTTGTATCCTGATGAGGGAACCATCGGTCTCGAAACATGTTGATATTAATTTATTAAATAGTGGCTTATACAAAAATAACTTTGAATCATTTGAATTTTACAAGAGTTAAATACACTAAAATAAAGTGTATTTGGACCTAGAATAGTTCCAGAACTCAGAGGGTATCATGTGAACAACTGGTCGTAAAAGGCTAATACTTTTTTGTTGTTGTTTTATTTACATTTTACAAAAAAAAGTACAATGGAAAAAGCCCCGATAAACTACTTTTTGGTAATTTCTAATTTTGAAACTGTCAATTCGGTGGAATTCCATATTAAAATGATATTTTTTTTTGTTAAAAAACCTTTGTAACTTTTTTCCACTTATTTATTTTAGACCGGACCGGTTTCACCCTATCGGGGGCATCCTCATCCTGAATACTAAATCTATGGTATATATAGCATGGATGTCGGGAGTGAGTTCCCTGCTTTTCTAATATTGTTTTTATTGTTTGTAATTTATTTTATTGCTACCGGTACTGTTTATTGTGTTTTTAATAAGTGGAAAAAAGTTACAAAGGTTTTTTAATAAAAAATCATTTTACTTTTTGGTAGTGTGTCTAATAAGAGCTTGTTAATTAAAACTCTAAATTTACGCTTAAGGTTACAAAATACATATATCTACATAAAATAAAAACAAACAAACAAACTTAAAGCATAAATATTTCCATAAAACTATAAAAAATATATTTATAAAAAAAACATAAACGACAACAATAAACCGTACATAAAATAATATTTCCATATCATCAAATAGCTTCTTTCAGCTAGCCAAGTTTTCAAATTTATACTACTTAAAACAAATCAAGTAGTACGATATACGAGTACTAAAGATTTTCAAGTAATTCTCGAGTGTTGGAGTCAGTTTTTCGGGCGTCCCTATTATTCACACTCGGGTGGGTTGGACACATAATATGGGGTGGTCTGCGAGCAGGGTTGGCATGATTTTCTCCGACCAGAATAAACCCAGTGGCAAATTATACTTTATTTCATTTTTATATAAGAACTGTCGTAATGTAGTAGTAATTATAAATGATTTAAAACAATGTAAAAATATATCCCTACAGTAGAATAACAACTAAGTAAGAAATATTCATGAGATGAGAGTGAAAAACAACGTTGAAAATGTAACCATTTGTGTCATAGGAACCTAAATCTACGTAATGAAGAAGATAATATGATATATAAAGTCAAATAGTAGATATCAATAAATTTTTAACTACTTATAATAAACTAAACATGCATTATGAATTTGTATAGATAATCATTTACCTTGAAAATTGCTTCAAATTTTTATATTTTAAAAATGTACACTCACTAACAGTTTATTCTAATTAAGCCCGAATAAACCGATTTAAAAAACCAACCGAGGAAAAACATTTAAAAAATCCTAAGTTTTTGGCAACCATGTCTGCGAGGAATAACACTCAGGTCTTATCGGGCCGGTGGGAAGCGCGGGAATTCCTCCCGCAGCAGCAATAAAACCTCCGAGAATGCGGCCTCCTTCCGAAATGGGGCTGCAATTAAACTGTCGCGAAGCGGGCCATTGTGTGCTAATGCACCGAAACGGCCCAACAAGGGGCAAAAACAAAGGAATAATAATTAGGGCATTTTTTAAGGTTGTACGTGTCGATTTCGGGGCAAGTTGTTCGACACTAAGCCGTGATTAAAGATCTTAAAGCAGAATAAACTGGAGGAATTCCAGGCTACTGAAAATGGTGACAGCTAAAATGTAATGTTATAGGTATCGGTGCATTTCGTTTTTAGCACTGATAGGATAAGACGATATAAGTGTATTTTGGACGTGTCTGGTGTGCCCGAAAACGTAATGCTTTGCTTACTGTGGGTGAAATTTAACAAAAACAAAAATTCTTTCTTCTACAGAAAATCGATTTCATTGAGTCGAAAAGACATCTTTTAATAAGTTTGATGAATCCCTTAAGGACGAGCACCCAAATAGGGCGTTAAACGTCACTTTGTAGGATGCTGACGTACCCATTACAATATATACATATATGACCGAAAATATGTTTGGAAACCAGTGAGGCACATTCGAATGTTTTACTTAAAATTCCAGTACGTATTTATTACAGAACATAAAAAATTACAATCTAAGAACTTTTGTCATTGGAAACCTTATACATTTTCCTAACTATACGTGCGGAGTTTATAGATAAATCGGGTGTAGTATTTTTTGCGTTAGCAGAATACAAATATTGTATTTTTGCGTGGCCCCATCTACTGATTTTTCAATATGTCGATAGGAATACCATATTGGGAATAAAAGTAAATATATCATACAAAAGTCCCAACTACAGAGAGCCAGTGGGACTATGACAATCCCATTGGAGTATGTTGGAAGGCTAAATGGATTGCAGAAGGAAATGAGATGGTGGAGGATAAAGGTTAGGAAATACCTGGCTATTCAGATTTGACCACTAAACACGGCTAATGCTATTTCAAGAAACGTTTCGATTCTGAATGGTGGTCTTTTAGCGGGGCGATACTGATTGTGTATACAACTCAGTTATAAATGTCAGCTGAATGAGGAGAGTTCACAGTGCATGAGGAACAATGAGGGATCACCACAATCACCAAAAAAAGTCGGGACAGTGAAATAAATATTGTAAGTAGAAAACCAATTTAGACGTTAATAACATAGTATGGATGTGAATAGGTGACCGAATAATTCAACACATACATTAATCGGCACACTTAAAAAAAAAAAAAAGAAATTAAAAGTACGAAAAAAGGAATAAACTAGCCCGAAAACCTAACCAAACCCAACATAATATCAAAATAAATAAATATATGTATATATATATATATATATATATATTAATTAGGTGAGGTCTTCGTCTTTTTCGTATGGTGGAGGAGAGTTGGTGGAGGTTATAGTGGAATGCTGAGGTAATTCAGCCAGTCAACGGCATCGGGAGTCACTTGGTTCTGCACAGATGTGACATAGGGAAACTGATGAAGGGGACATTTTTCTACGATGTGTTATGTTGTTTGAATATGTCCACATTTACAAAGTTCGGAATCCTTTACGTAAGGTTAGGTTATATTAGTTTTTTAATGACTTTATATCACTTCTTATAAAGTGTGCCGATTCACACGCGTGTTGAATTGTCATGGAACCGTATTTACATGTTTATATTATATAAACCCGCGTACGCTAATAATGCTTTCTTTTTCACTAGTCAGAAGTACACTGGAATATGCATCGCCTGTCTGGAATCCCAAATACATGCTATTGGTCAATAGTATAGAACCAACACAAAATAAATTCACTAAGTTTCCCCGGTTCAAATACAACAATAATTTTATCACCGTGCACTTCAATATCTGAAACTACGGCGAACTGTAGCCGACACTATATTTCCGTATAAAATCTTAAATAATAAAATAGACTGCCCTAACTTTCTACCTTAACATACCATTGAGACGTACCGGCAACATCAAACTATTTTACACATTAAACAACAAAACAAACGCTGCAACAAATTCACCAATTTTCCGTGTTCACTAAACATTTAATAATATTTGTCCCAACCTAATTATAATAAGAAAATCGATTTATGAAAAATATTACTCGTAACATCGACGCGCAATCACAACTCTCCAGTACATAGCACTCTTCAGACATATAGGCACACATACACGCTCACACACGCACACACACACAGACACATACACTTATACCTTTTTATCTTTACCCTAGCAATGAACTAACCGCGCTCGGTAAAATGTATATAACCACTTACTAGATATTACATAGAGACATGTTATTGGTATCGATCGTTGTAATAATTTTCTAAAACCTTGTAATTTGTTCACCACTCATTTTATACATATACTGTTTGTTACAAAAAATATATAAAAATAAAAGCGGAGCATACGATGGATTGGAAGGTGAGATTTAAAATCGAGAATAAATATTATAGTACCACAGGTTTGAGTAACGACCAGGAATAGATAAACCATAAATCATAAGTCATAATCATAACTTATAACATAGACATGGATTAAATCAGCATAACCGATAGACGATACGTTTACATAGAGTGCATAACCAGAATTATATAATCCCATAAATTCGTAAAACATCACAATGAATTTTAACGATACCCCTTTATGTGTCGAAGCTGGTTAGAGGTGATGATTGCATTTGAAGTGGCGTAAAACGACGATTGCGATGACGGAACACAATAATAATAATAGTTACATGGAATTGTGAAATATCACCTGAAGGTTGCTTAACAAGGCTATACAACAGCTACCTAAAGATACAACTAAATGGGAATATCCTTCACACTCTGTATAAATGTTTTATAGAATACGTATGCATGTTTCAATTTGTAAAAAAAAGTGTTAATTGTTGACGAAGGAGTGTAAAGTACAAAGGAGGAATATTATCGACATTTTAATCTTTTGATTGGAGTTTAACTGAGGAGTTAAAGCGTCAGTGGTTGCTAGACCATTATTTATGCCTTTTACGGGGAGAACGGCATCGAACTGCTAACATTAACAAAACGGAAATTCAAGCCCTCCATTTGGAAGTAATACCAGATCCACCCTATTCTCATGATCCTGCTTAATAATATTGCCTTATTTTACATTCCCTGTCAACAATCTTAGAGGAATCTACTTTAATAGCTACTACCTAAACTATTAAAGAATTGGCTTGACGACTTTAACTCCAAACTTCCGGATTTCTTCAGACATCTTTGTTTTTACAGTAACTCCACACAGGAGGCCCTGAGGAAAATAATTTCCGGATGCTGTGTGGAGGGTCTTTTAGAGAAGAGGAATGAGTGAACCTGGGTCTTTAAGATGTTGTAGGAGGGAGGAAACACAAAGGCCGGCAGATCATCCCACATTCGAGCCGATGATCACGAACGAATCGTTGAAGCGACCCGTTCTCATGTAACAAATGTCAAATCCGTCCGCAAATGTTCCTCAGAACATCTTCCATTAAAATACCGGTAGAATAAGGATAGCATTCCCACTTGACGTCTGTGCTCCAAAGATTGCAATCCGTTTGGAAAGATAGGCGAATCTATCAAACGGACGACCCGTTTCTGCAGAGTCAAGGGTTTTTAATCAGATATTTTGGGGTTCCCGACCAGAGGTGGCTGTCAAATTCTACAGTGGGGCGCACTTGCGATTTGTACAGGGTCAGTAGTTGTGTACTATTAAAGTATCTGCGGGCTCTGTACAATACGCCCAACTTCTGAGAGACTAACTTTACTCTAGTTTCGATGGAGCTCCCATACCTGAGCTGCTCACTTAAGGTTACACCAAGCATATCAATGGAGAGCTTGTTGGGAAGATGAAAAGACATGGAATTGAAAAACCGCCAGAACGTTGGAAGTCAATCGTAAATAATGCATGGGAATAAATTAATGATTAGTTTATGAGTTTTAATTATTTACAACAATAAATTTAAAATTTAAATTGAACAAACGCTAGGGACTAATTCAAGAATAAAATATTTTTTTTGCATACCTACAGATAAATCATTGCACGTTTATGTAGATCGTACCATATCCAATCAAGCTCGAATTTCAAAGTTATGTAGACAGTAATCTAAACTCTTTGGAAACCAAACAAAATAAATATATAAAAAAAACTCTCAGATATTATCGTAAATACAAAGCAGGCAGTTTTTCAAACCGGGTGAGAAATAATAAATTAATTTCGCTTCAATGATTGTAAATCGAAACCGTGTTCTGCGTATTATAAAAGCTTTGTTTATTAGCCGGTGTTTTAATTAAGAGGGTTTGTGTTTAGATTAACTTTCCAATTAAAGTTTTTTAACTTTTATTTATTTATTTGAGAGCATTTATTGCGAATGTCTGACATAATCACATTATAATAATGAAGCATTTTAAAATATGAATTTACTGAACTACTTTAAGAATGATTGTATTTATGAAATAAGAAATCAGTTTTATGGTCTTTGGTGTTTGATTTTAAAATCTGAAAATGATGCAAGGGCGTTGTAAGTATAATTGAGAAGATTAAAAAAAAAAGGTTAGATGGTTTGGACACGTAGAGCGAATGTACGGAGAACGGAGTATCAGTAGAATATTCATCAAACGAGTGGATGGAAGAAGAATTTTGGAATGCCATAAGATAATGGAATACGTTGCATGAACAAGTGAATCACATGAAGCAGCTCGTGCAAACACAAAAAAAAATATAGATTGCAAAAGTAAACTTAAAAGCACCGATACGAATTTCGTCTAAATATTTTTTTTTAGCCTTTGATGATTTCAGCATTACCATATAAACCTCAATTTAAAAAATGCTCTACTCAATTTTAAAGGTAAAAATGAGAAAACCTTACTGATCAACACGCTTACACTGCAAGGAGAAAAACCTAATTAAATACATCTTTTGAAGCGATGGGTTATGACTCATTTTATTAAGAGCGGGAGTCACGGTACCAGCTCAACATTGTCGTACGACTTAATTGAACGACGGCTCATTTGAGAGCCAGCACATATGAAGAGCCGACTCCCAGTTCATGAGTTCCCAACTTCCTGGACCTATAGTATGTGAGGCTGAAGAGAGTGGGGAGGGGAATGAGATGGGGAATAGGAAGAATGAGAAGTACCTGGCTATTCGGATCTGGTCACCAAACACGGCTGAAGCCATTTCAGGCAACGTTTCTATTCCGAATGTTGGACTTTCACCAGGGCGATATTGAGAGCATTATTTGTTAGTAATAGCTAAGTGGATGCTTTTGTTGTCTACGGTTTTAAAAATCTAGTACCTTGTCCCTGTAATGCACATTGCACGATGACCGGACAAAATTTCCTCAGTAGGCAAACTTATAAAAAGCAAAAATCCTTAGATTACCTAGTAGAGTTCGATTCACATCTACCAGCACCGCGCAGTGCAGACACGTAAAGTGGCAGGCACGGCAAAATTAGTTGCTTACATTATCCACGAACAGATTCACGCACGGTGTAACGTGAATACTCCCTTACGTGTCTGCACTGCACGGTGCCTGCAGATGTGAACAGACCGAAACGCCTAAAACTGAAAGGTTCAACGGTTTCAAAAACAAACCTAATTGATATGATCATGCTCCGCTAATAATAGCAACCCATGAAACACATGAAATTTATACCCTGCAAAAAGTCTGCGAAATTCGCGAGCACTGACAGCAAACAAAACCGTTTTATCCCTTCATGATTTATACGGGTGAAGGTTAGGAATTCATATTAACATTTAACATAGATAATAAATAATAACCATATCTGTATAATACATCACGCGGGTTAAAAGCTTCGCCTCGAGCCATTCCTCGTCCTTAAACGAATGGTCCGATAAAACGTCAACGGCAAGGTTGGATGAGAGATGTGGTAGTCCGAACAGAAGGTGGGCCGATAGGAAGATGAATCGATATCGGGCTGGGGCCGCGATCGATCGGAATCTTTCAATAACAATGAAAAGGTTAACACTATGTAGTGCGCGTGTCAGCGTGCGCGATGTAAACTCAATTTAATATATTTTCATATGAAGCGGTAACTTGGTGATGTGACATTATAATTTAAAAAATAAAACAACTATGTTTACATCACTTTTATTTGTTATATACGTTTGCTGGCCGGGTTGCGCCACTACCGTAGCTTCCTCAGGGCAGTATATTACTAAACTATGAACTAAGATATTGCGTTATACGAGTAGATTGAGAAAAACGGGCGAGTGAAGGGACAAGCGTGGGAGGGGAGCAGGTAGCGGACCGGGAAGGGCGAAAATGAATTAAAAAAATTACTTTGTATTCATCACTTTATTAATATACTCAGATATCTACTATTCCCTTTTTATCAAGTGTCTATACGTTACATTATTATTTTTAGTATTCTACATATTCCTGACTTAAAAGCATCGCTTTCGAAACATGTAGATCTGTGTATATTAATAAAGTGGTGAATACGAAGTAAATTTTTTAAATCATTTATGAATAACGACGCCACAAAGTGAATACCATTAATTTAAAGAAATTATCAATTTTATATTAGGTACTTTATTTATTAATTTATTTACCCTGCGTAAAACAATATAATACATATTTATTATACTTAATATATATATACTTGATTTATTAAAACGCTTTTTAAACATTTTTCCCAGATTTTATTTTTGACCTGACTGGTATCAACCTATCACGGCCATCTTCAGACAGGCGAACAATGCAAATAGCAATGAAAAAATCCATGTTACCATTAATTCAATAGTAGGTAGTAGACACCTGTTTACGTAGATAATGAAATAACTGAAAAGGGGTGATAAAATTTAATAGAACTGAGGTATTCCCAAACTATGTAGTCGATAAATCGATAAAATAATGATAAATCCAAATATTTGGAAATCCAGTTGTGAAACACGACAAAGCAACTAAGATGGGAAAACCCAATAGTAAACTCACAAAAGAAATCCGAAATCGCCAACCTTTCAGTATATAAATGCATGATAAAATAATCTTGATAAAAACAAAATGTTTTTTTAACCAGATAGGTATATAAAGTTATAATATTAATAGATAAAAAAAATACCATAAACCCCACAGTATGTAAAAACAGTATATATCGATACCGATTAATAAAACTACATACTTGCAAAGGACACACACTGACAGTGTTCGGACTGAGTGATCGGCGAGTTATGAATTATTTTGAGAATAAATTAGATTTTAAAATTTAGATTTAGGTTTACACTGGGACTTAGGAATATCTCGAAACTTCTTTTTTGCACTGATAATGTAATTTCACGTATGTAATAGTATGATTTCTATGCAAATGTGTGAAAAATGTTTATTTATTTTCTTTTACACAGGAGTGAATTTAATAGCGGTATTCTGTACAGCGATGTTGTTGTTGTGTGTGACAGCTATTTCAGCGTTCAAGACCATTTTCAAACTGCCCTTCCAAACGAATTAAACACGAAAATAAATCGTACATAAAATAAAATTTCCTTATTATCTAATACAAATAGCTTATTTCAACTAGCCAAGTTTGCAATATATTTATTAACTGTTTAGTTTTAATACATTTTTTATTTTTTTTATTTCAGCAGGTAACATATTTAAACAGCTAGGAATCATGTGATCTAATCTTGCAACCAAAGTGATCACTCACGTCAAAATGTGACATACTAATATTATGGTACACAGCGCACAGTATGGTAGCTAATTACTCCTAGGCTGACAAAGCAACTGAGGTGAAAAAATAACCCTCTTCCTTATTGCAATTAAATACAAAATGCAGGACTTCACGCGCTTTAAGTCATTGAAGTCCGAAATTGTTTTCATGTTGAACATTCGGTCGTTTCTTCCTGAATAAGGCTTTTTAATGTTTTTCCTTATTTCCAAAGGCGAATGCGGGGGAATTCCAAAAAACGGGCTATAGCCGACACCTCTCCCAACTCAATACAAACAGACAACTATATATATATATATATATATATACAAATACATAGATGAACTGCTGGCGAAGGTGAGCTGATGATAAATTCAGGTGAAATTTACATGCAATTTATTAGGGTTTTTCCGTTAAAAAAAATTACCCTACAATAATCACAAAATGCAAAAGCAATAACGGCAAGTACCCTCGTGCGGTGAAAAGTGTTAGGCGCAAATGACGCCGTTCTATTTGTATAAAGAAGATGTAGTTTAGAGACAGTAACTTTAAATGTTTCATCACTTAATGATTAATAAGAAACTAGGAAGTGAAAAAATTAAAAAAAAAAAACGTTTGCAATTAAACCATCGTATAATACGTAGGGACTGGTCGGGGTTTGGGACCCAGAGGCCTATATAATAATAACAATAAATATTTTAAAAAATTATCAATATGTTATTGTATTTTATTTTTACATAATATTAATTTCAGCAATTGTTAAAAAGGTCACTGCTCAGCTATACATTCCGAAGCCCGGAGTGCAGCTGGTTTTCAGCAGTGCCTCTAGAAATCAGATAAAGTTATATATAGGTAATATAGGTATATATCTTAAATAAAATATTTACACAAAAATAAAATAAATAAAAAATTATTTATAAATGTTTTTAAAAACTATAAAATCACTAACACAAGTATCCATTTCATTATTAATTAATTATGATGTTGTGCGGCCGACCGTGCAGTGTGTAGTGAGTAAGAAGTCGCTGCAGAACTTCATGAAGCACTGCAGTGATGTCGATGTACGAATAGATAGTAGTATTTTATTCCAAAGTTTTGTTGTAGACCAGCTATAATTACTTTCAAATATATGTACAAATTTAGATTTTTTTTAATCGTTTTGTTTATTTTTCAATGAATAGTCCTTTAATTGCTTTAACTATGCATTTGTCGACTTCAATTGTTTTGGCGTTTTACGAAGGTATTTTTTCCACAGATATGTGTATTGGTGTTGTTTCCACGAGGTGTTACATTTCTGTGAAGGGAATGTATTTTTGACGTGTATAATTTTCAGTTAAGAAACTACGATTTAGTTTTTATTGTATTTTTTAAAATTATTATTATGTTTTTTTCGGACTTTTGAACACATTACATTTTAAATACTTCAAAAATATTTCATGCTTATGACTTAACGACTTACTTTGGGTACCACCACAAGCATCCCGGGATACACATTATTCTAGATATCCTAATTGTTTCCGAAGACACATAAAATAAAGTAACAACCTTCTTCAATTTCACAAGCTTCATGGCGTTCAGCTTTCGATACAAACTTTAGTCAAACGTATTGAGTTTTGCAGAATCTTTGCAGCTTTTACCCGTGCAATGCGTTCAGTTCTCTTTAGGTCATCAGTCCACCACATCTGGGAGCGACCTTTGCATGTATTTCCCAACCAAGGACGCCATCCGAATATATTGAAATTCCAAGGGTCATCCATTAGGAGTGTTACGTGCCCGGAAAAAATGAAGATAGCAACAACTATTCAGCTCTAAGAAACATTGCATTACAATCAAATAGCACTCATTACCTGAATTTATTAGGTTAATTAATTATCCATTATGTAGCTAATTCGCTCAAATAGATTGTCGGGGGCGGATCACCGAGATTCCAGAACACAGATTAGTATAACTAATTTATAAGGATAATTTATTATGGGAGATTATGCAGCTAACGTTTGCGTAATATCTCCAACGGATGCAACTGTTTAAAGGCAATGAGAAAACCGTTGGGGATTAATTCGGTCTTCGAACTAGTTCCTGATTTATTGCCCGACCGTTTGTAATCTAGTATAACTTGTAAATGTACAGAATTAATATTGAACATGGTGCATATTAGTATATTTTCAATACATATATAAAATAAAGCCTGCCTTCCACGATCAATATTATTGAAGACGATTTTCTTTAATATATTGGTCATGTGAGGGGTATATTATGTCGATAATATTGACGGCAATAAAATGAAATGACTATATTTTTATTTAAGCCCTGTCAATATTATTGAACGCGTGAGCGGTATATGGTACAATATTGTTATATTCTGGAGTGCCATCCGCAACGCAATCAGAATAGTGTCAGATTCATAATCACTCATATTGAGATAACAAGGTCCGCCCTTGTAGAAAACAAGATCGCAATTAACAGAAAATTGACCAATATTATTGACACGTATGAGGCGTGCCTTCAATATACCAGCGTCAATAATATTGACCGTGTAAAGGCTTGTTTTTAGACTAGTGGTGGGCATATATTCGTAAGTTTAATTTTGAAATGATCAATTAAAAAAAAAAAAAGATTCATTAAAAGTCAATCAAAATATTCACATTCTTAAAAACAAAGCTAAAAGCCTTGCACTA
>JAHDVE020003577.1:0-59866 GCA_022606495.2 Halesus radiatus
CTAAGAATAAATCAATGACTGGAGGCAAAGGTCACGCGACACCCATTTTGGCACCAACTTAGTTCCAATGCCATCCACGTTTATTTTGTGTGATTTTGACGGCGGTGAGTAAATTACAAAACATTTATAAAAAGGGTCAAACTAAATACTCTAATAAAATTTCGGTGTTTGTAAAGAAGCAAAACCTTTTTACTTAGATGCTGTTTTACTTAAATTTGGGGCACGTCTACCTCGCACCCGTCCCTATTATTAAAAAAAACTATGCAATACATTATGCATTGTATTCCCAAGGGTTAAAAAACTCATTGTGGGATCACATGCAGAACCTGCAGTACAGTTTTTAGAAATAAACATAATTAACATTCACAGAACATTAAAAACATTTACAACACATAATTTGAATTTGTAATAAAGACATATCACTGGTACATTATAATGTAAGTGTACAGAGACACTTATTATAAAGAAACACATCACTGGTACATTATATAGTTTTACTTATTTCGGAGACACATCACAGCATTAATCCTCGAGGTATTCTTTCAAATAATAGAGTTTAAGCATCTTACTTTGAGACCTTTCACATTGGCTTGCATTTTTAATATCGTTGGGAAATTTATTGTATTGTGTGTAAGCTATATATTATAAAGATTTTAGTCCATGTTTTGTGTATATTTTTGATATATATAGTTTGTTGTGGTTTCTTCTGCTGTGTTGGTGTACGTCGTGATTGTAATTGACTGTGGTGTTAGTATGTGCCGAATGGTGTTAAACGGAAGTATTTGGTAATTTCTGTGATGTCTTTGACGTGTGTGTCCCATTTTGGTTTCTTCCCCTTGCGCGTTAGGGCATCTCCATTTATTATTTGCTCTATGATTGACACCCAATAGATGACTAAAATTAAACTTCACTAAACTAAAAACTATTTTAAAAATTACGATACGAATATTAAATTTTGAACGCGCGGACAAGCGAGGAAACAGATTGATAAATCACAGAATAAAGTGGAACATAAGACACGCGATATGGGCGTGTTTCCTGATCCAAAAGTCTGACCGATCTGACCTTACTTTAAATACAAAAAATATATATATTTTCATTTCATTTCGATCAAATCAATATGCAATTTAGGCAGTATAAGAGAGACATAGTGCATATAAATAGAGTATTTTCATTGACTCTCTCGGCACTAGAACTAAAAGGCATTATGTCAGTGGCTACAGTTAACACTGATGGAGACACAGTTCCACTAGCTTCGGGCAGTTGGGATACTTGTGTGATCACCAGGTCGCATCGCATTACAAAATAAAACAAAGTACGCCAGAAATATACGTTAGCACAAATTTAGTTCTTCATAATTTTACGAAAAAGCGATAAATAATCGATCGTTGCACGACTCAGGTAACCAATGGTTACCTTATATGATCACAGAGGTTACCTGTCTTGTTCCCGTCTCTTTTTGACCACATGAAGCTCCCGTAAGTCTATCTCTTTCGCTGTGGCGCAGGGATCCATAAACTTTTTTTAGCTGCACATAAAAAAGAAAAATCGCGATTTAATGGAATCTAACAAAGAATATTAAAAAAAACATATTTTTTTATGCTTACAATATATAATACTAATCGATGTATACCCGGCTTTGCTAGGATTTTTTTGTTGTTGTTAAAGTTATGATGTAAATTCTTGCTTGTCGTTGTGGGTGCCATAATTGATTTGACAGCGAAAATAACGCCTTGTGACGACTATCTTTCAACATTGAAACAAAGAAATATATAAGTAGGCACATACTTGTGTTTTCAAAATATTCTACCCAAACACACCTTCTTCTTTTGAATATGTAATCTGTGGCTCACAAGATTGATATATCTATTGGCTATACACCATGGCGGGTTCAGTGTTTTATACTATTTTTAAAACGTTATAGCAACAGTTTTACATATTGAATTTCATTCAAACTAAACTTTCCCGGTACTAATAAGAACATACTGTGCTATTTTCAGCGAAACCGGTCTAGTAATTTTCAAGAAAATCGAGGACAGACAGACAGAAATATTATATATATATAATATAAACGCATTAATTTGTTTTGAACCACTTCAATATAATATAATAATCTCGACCGGTTTCGGAAGTACCCTTTCCTCGTCGGGAATATGTTAAAACTAAACTACGATATAAAATAACGATAGACATACACGAATAGTTAAGTGTTAAGGAGGGGAATAAGTAATTAGGGGGTATTTCGGAAGAACAAAACGATTCACTGGAAAAATATTTAAAAGAGGACTAAACGATACATTTACTTGGTTATTCAGTATACTAGAATTAATATTTAGGGATTTTCTAATATCTGAAAAAGCATGTAAAAGGATATCTAGTAATTTCAATGCTTCCTGGTTCCCGAGTAATTCGTGAAGTTTATTATGATGTTTTTTTTTAATACAAATCTACAGTTTTATTCCGAGCTTAATTAAATTTTGTACACTTGACTTTCAAAACAAGAGGAAGGTCTAAATTAGATTTCGAAAAACCACCCCTATACCCTTTTCCGCCCCTTTAAGCAGAATGTTGATTCTTCGACCTTTTGGAATAACAAGGTTCCATCTGACATCCGATGTTAAGCAATAATGAGCCTTAAAATAGTTCTCTCTAGAGCGCATTACCGCATGACATTGCTGTGTCAGATGGAACCTTGTTATTCCAAAGGGTCGACTTCTTGATGAAATTTTGCATATGTGCAGTTCTAAATAAGGGGAAAACTACTGGGTGGTGGTAGGGGTAGGGGTAAAACATCACAACCTCAAAATTTTCCTTCAAACCATTCATAACTTCAGCTAGTAAAGAATAAGAAGAAGCTAGATGGTGAAAATTGTTAAAAAGGTCATAATAATTTTTTTCTCAGAATTAGCTCGCTCCCAAAAGTTATACGATCTCTGCTATGGCGGAATTATCATAACATAACCTGTTCAGAGCGAGACAAAACACGACCAGACATCTTCCTTCTCTTTCCATTCACCTTTCATGGAATTCCGCATTAGCAGCCTATCTTTGTCTCCCTCTAACTCTCCAACTCTTGCAAGGAAAACCGGTTCTGTATGAAAGAGACATATCTACAAAGCGCGTTTCCTTTCAGTTGGTGTTACGCCATATTTCGGCATTTCGTAAAGACCGGTTAAATTGGAACACTTTGTAAAGAAAAATACCGTTAGTATTAACGAAAAATAATGACGATGGGAAATGATTTGTCCCCTTTGAAAATTACTAATTATTATGAAATATTTTTTGCTATACACATAAGCTATTATAATCAATTTTATTTGGAGGATTGAATGCCAAACGCTTTTTGGATTGCGAATACGTATAATAATTATTTAAAAATACAAGAGTTTCATATGAATAATATGATCTGGAAGTAGGTTGAATAAGGAATCGGGAACATCTCAAGAGGATATGACACGATCAAATGAAACAAATATATTAGTTTTATTTATGGCTTTCACCCATTAAGGGCGATCTTGGCCATGTTTGTTAGACTTTAATAGTAGAGATTTTTCTTAAAATTACTTACTTTTAAACAGGATATAATATTTGGGCAAATAAAATTGAAGCAAATAGGTTACAGTGGAAATGTATGTGCTTTCAATCCCCGATGACCTAAATTTTAATACCATTTTTATAAATATACTTTGTTAATAAATAGTTCATGTGGGGGAGTTGAGACTTAGAAGGCAGGGAATACTGGTAGGGAGATCAATTTTAAGTTTTACCAATTCATGCATAAAGTTTGGAAATTGGTCATTGATAGGACACTCAAAGAAATTATGGTCCAGAGTATCCTCTGACCCACAATCACAGTAAGGCGAGCTGACTATATGGAATCTGGCGAAATGACTAAGACAAGAAGACCTAGTCTCATTCGAGTTATGGAGGAAATATATTTTTTTGGAATGCGTATATTTATGAAAGCAGGGCTTGACAGGAATAGAAGGTTGTATTAATGAGTACTGATAATCTTTTGTTATAGAAACTATTTTCCATTCAGAGGACCATTGGAGTTTGTATTTACTTTTTAAATATTTGAGTTGGTTATGTCAATAGTCGAATAGAAGAGGATGTATGAGAATCTCATAATGAGACGATGTGTCAATGCCAATGAAGCGAGTGGTGTTTTCCAGGAAAGGAAGGTGTATGCAGGGCCTTTTCTAGGTGTTTTGTCGCCATAGGCGAGAATTTAAAAAGACCCCGTTTTTCTATCCGCACTCTCTCCCCCTGTCATCCAGGTTAGGAATGTGTATTCAACAACAAGAAAACACTACAATCAATAACTAAATAAGCACTGTTCTTTACATTTACTTCGTTTTAATTTTTTTTCGTCTAACTTCAACGATGTTTGTGTTCTTTAGCCAAAGTAGACCTTCAGAAAGTATATTTCCTACATGTTGAGTTCTGTTGATTTTCATAACAAGCTTCTTTTTAATTGGATTCAATTTGAAAAAGGTTTACCTAATATCTGAGAGATGGCGGTAATTAAAAATATTTATCTTCAAAACGATGCCTCGGTATAAAGTTAAGACATCCAATAACGAGCAGTAATTCAAAATAAAATTCCTAATAAAACGCAAAGATTAAATTTAATTAATTTTTTTCAGTTTCAGTTTCGGTGCCAATTCGGCGGTTATAATATTTACATACAGTAATACGTAGAGAAAACGCTGTAGAAATTATATCGTTGAGGTTTACTATTTATTGTAAATGTAATATCGTTAACTTAAAGCAATACATTTAAAGTATATTTGATCATATGATTATGGGAAAAACTCATAAAACTTGATGTCCCACCAGCATCAGTCAATATGCCGGCTACTTGGTATGGGCAACAGAAAAATCTCCAATGGGCAGGAGCTTCTTCTAAACCCCTATTCCTTAAAAGCAGAGTCCCGCAAGGGGGTAGTATGTCTCCCACTCTATTTAATATATACTCGTACATTATCTATTTTATTGTATCTGACCGATTAATGCGATGAGACGACAGGTGCGAATATATAAAGAGTAGGAAACTCACATAACTTGCTGTACAACTGCAAAAAATCAATTATCGTTTTTTTTATATGAATATCGCGCAAGAGTCCCAACTGCTCCCAACCGTCTGGAGCCAGTGAGACTATGGCATTCCCAATTGGGGAATGTTGTGAGGCTGAAGGTATTGGGGAGGGAAAGGAGAACGGAAGGTGGGGAATACCTGGCTATTCACATCTGGTCACCAAACACGGCTAAAAGCCATTTCAAGCAACGTTTCAATTCTAAATGGTGGTCTTTCACCAGGGCGATACTGAGAGTATCTTCCACTCTGGAATGTGCGCAAATGTAATAGATATTATTTTTATATGAATTAACTGTGAAAAAACACAAATTAATTAAATAAAATTTACTTGTGCACGCCGGGATTTGAACCCGCGACCTTCGGATTCGTTGTATTTAAACAAAAGAAGGAGCCACTAAATATCCCACCAATCTAGCTAGAAGGAAATATACTGCTTGTGGCCTCTCGGGTCAAATACCTGGGGCATATCCTTACAGAAGACATGAACTATGTGGAAGATATGGAACGACGAAGAAGAGCCATTAATATACGGGCTGGAATGTTCTCAAGGCGGTTCTACCACTGTAGCGACGATGTCAGGAAACTGCTTTTTAAGACATACTGCACTACCCTATACACATCTGGGCTGTGGTCGCAATACTCAGCAGCGCAATGGGACAAGCTGAGGGTGTGCTCGAACAACGCATACAGGCAACTTCCAAGGTTCTGCAGTGCCTCTACGATGTTCACTCAGGGGAGGGTCCACTCATTCCCCGCCTTACTTCGCCACCGACTAGCCAGCTTCTGGGGCAGGACACGAAAGTCAACCAATGCCATTGTCGTGGCTGCATCCGAGTGGCTCAGCTCTCCACTCAATGAGCGATGGATGCGGATGATGCGACTACCGCCCTGGAAGACGATCCCTTAAATTAAATTAATTTATTAGTATTCATATATTCCTGAGGATGACAGCATTGCTATCGAAACATGTAGAGATATTTATTTATTTTTATGAAAGTGGTGTAAAAAAAGTACATTTTTAATTATTTAATAAATTAATTTAATTTATTCTATGTTATTATTAAGTAATATGTTTTTCATTTCCTTTATTTAATTTTTATTGTAATTATCATTTTGCAACAATTTTTTTTCTCGTATATTTTAATATTATAATTTAACCTTTTTTATTATATTAATTTCTCTATTTATATTGTATATATATCATGTAATATGGCAGACTGGGTTTGCACTATTCACCCAGTCTTGCTCGATTAAAAACTTAAATAAATATTACCACTTAAAAAATACACATGAAGCGTAACAAAATAATGCGTTTTTCTAATTTGTGGTGAAGACTTTGTGAATGATTTTTTTTAAATCTCTAAAGTATTTTCTAAATTTGTTTCTCTACAGAAGGAAGAGTTCCATTCTCTCTGCCTACCCTTGCAGTTAACTAACATGATGCCTACAGAGTATTTTAAAATACTTACGGCAGTTCTTCCCAACTTTTCGAATGATCAATCTGAGGCACCGATCAGCTAAGTGTTTTGTTAAGCATTCGCTCTGTTTGCCTGTTTCCAAGCATTTTTTAATGCTGATTTGTCTATGGAGGTGCCCGCCCACTTTCGTAGACTATAAAATAGTGCCCGCCCACTTTCATAGAAAATAAAATAGCTTTTTGTTTGACAAGCCCCTAAAGGGTACTCCAATAGCTCGGAGGGCTTTGAAGCAGAGAATGGACGGTTACCTTGAGAGGGTCTCCTCTTGGGGTAAGAATAACCTCGTTAAATTTAATGTTTTAAAGACCCAATCATATCTGATTACGTCTAAAAGGGATCGAAATCTAGTCTCCTTTAATGGAAACAATCTTCCTAACCATTCCTCCATTGATATGTTAAATAATCATGGGGGCTCCATCAAAGCCAGAGTAAAGTTAGCCTCTCAGAAACTGTGCGTACTGTACAGAGCCCGCAGATACTTTAATAATACACAACTGCTGACCCTGTACAAATCGCAAGTGCACCCCACTGGTCGGGAGCCCCAAAATATCTGAAAAAACCATTGACTCTGCAGAAATGGGCAGTCCATTTGATAGATTCGCCTATCTTAATAAACGGATTGCAATCTTTGGATCACAGACGTCAAGTAGGAATGTTGTCCTTGTTCTACCGGTATTCTAATGGAAGATGTTTCGAGGAACTAGCGTAATTGTTCCCTTCGGCACCGGTGCACAGTCAGGAAACACGCAAAATGCGCGCCCAAGATTTACACATGGTTGACATTTGTCAGAGAGAATGGGTCGCTTCTACGACTCGTTCTTGTGTTCAACAGCTCGGCTGTGGAATGCTCTTCCGGCTTCTGTGTTTCCTCCCTCCTACAACATGGGTCTCTTCAAGACCCGAGTTCACTCCTTCCTATCCTCTAAAAGACCCTCCATACAGCATCCCCAAAGATCATATAGGCCTTGAGGGAAATTCCTCCTGTGTTCATTCAGATGTTTTAGATATTTTTAATATGTTAACGGGCGTTCTTTCTAACCCTACTGAGCAACTGTTCAAATGCACAAATACGCTCTTCCCAACGAAATTCACGATCAAATTTACAATCAATTTAGGATATCGATTTTTGTGGATTAAATTCCCACCAACAATGACTAGTTATAAAGAGTGTCAACAGGGTGAATACAAAGTGTTGCATCATGAATGTGATCTTTTCATCGCGATTCAAATATTGAAAGAAAAAGATTTATTTCCTTTTTCGAATGCCAAAACATGATTTTTGTATGTTTTTAATAGAACTTAAGATAACCCAATTTGGTTTGCTTATGATAAGCTACATTTTGTCTTAGTTTTCACGAAAGACAAATGTCAAATATCAAATTTACGACTATGAAAGTGGGCAGGCACTTTTTTATTTTATATAAAAGTGGCCGTGCACTATTTTATTTTCTATGAAAGTGGGCGGGCACTATTTTATAGTCTATCTATCATATCAAAAAGCTATCATGGACTGTACTGTCACCCGCGTAACAATGAATTGGTGCACATGTCAAGAGGTCATTAATGTGCAACAAAAACAAAGTCGGTGACAGAATCGATCCTTGTGGGACACCAGCATTTATTGAATGCGAGGAAGGGATGAAACCGTCTAAATCGATTTCTCCCTCATTAATGGGACACAATATTACTATTACTATTGATAATTGGGGGGAACATTGATGAGAGACGTTGTAGAAAAAGACGCCGCACTTCATGTCTTCGAAACCTAGGTGACTGGTACGATTGCAATTCTACTGAGTTCTTCCTGGCAGAGTGAAAATTTTACTAATAATAATGAACACCGAAGGGGGAGGGAATCAAAATAAAAGATTATAGTAAGAAGTATGTATCAATCCAGGAATTCTATCCTCACCCCCTCTGCATCCCACAAAATAACAATCACTTTTAGCTAATAAGGACCATTAATAAATGATTGCGATTTGAATCAATTAAATATTTATGACGAGATTTTTCCAATTAGAAATCTAATTATTTAATTACTGGTATCAGTAAATTTCTTCCGCCAACCTATAATTAAATAATGTTTGCAGAACTATTAAAAAATCACGAATTAATGAACGTAGAGAATGATGTTTTTATTTCGATAAAAACGCTTAATTAATTTTCCCACAAACGTGTTTTTCTTTTGTCAGTTTAACCTAAAATTCCCAGTCGATTTTATAATGTCATTTTTCTTGATTTCATGTGTTTTTTTTAAAATTATAATATACATTTTGATTATATCTAATACTTGTTATATATTTAATTTTTACTCTAACTACACTTAATCTAGGTACACTTTTTATATCACTGAGAATTAAGCAATATATTTATACAGTAAACAATAAGGAACTCCAGTCCAACGTTTTATTTTTTTATTTATCAGTGCTGACGTTTCAACTTAAATACCAGTATATTTAGTTTTTTTTTTCTTAAGTTAGTTTACATAGTTAAAAAAAATTTCAAAGTTTCAATTTTTCAAAGCCCACCAAAACGCTCCAAATTTATGGCCAGTCGATTTTTATCAGTTTTAAGGTTAGAATGTCAAATGTCAAAAGAAGGATCAGCTTTACCGCACATAATTTGATATTTTATTCATAGTAAACCGTAACTAAACATAAGTAATGAAATTATATACCATTTTAGAAACTTTAACTCGAAGAATAATAAGAGTATTGAGCATTAACATTATCATAATATCCGTATTGATTATTGGTTTGCTCATGAATATTCTAATCTATTTCACTAATAATATTTTTTTTATTGAACAACAATTATAGAGCTTAAAGTCACTCAAATTAAGTTTAAATTTCGCCAAAACTAAAAAAATACAATTTAAAAAAAAAACGAAAAAAAAGCGAAATCAGAAGAAAATTCTCCACTTTTTTTTTCAGTCCACACTCCATCTTTGGTTTCAAATTAATACCCATCCTTCTTTTAAAGGCATTTCTGGAAATTAATTTAAAGTTTAAAAAAAGTAATCCACCCTGTTATTAAGCGAAACAGTTATTTTTCGAATCCAGAAACCATTATTTTGTCAATGTTGTCAGATGTTGCCAAACATATCTGTGAACTTGCCATTGGAAGGATATTAAAAGCAAGACTGATTGTAAATTCGATTGTTCTGAACTCCTGGATTTAATCAACCTATACATACCTAAACGAACTACAAGACAAACATTAACATTTTACATATGTATATCCAGTTCCAACTACAGTTTGCATTCCCCAATTCAACACCTACACAGTCTTGGTAACGGATGTATTTCACAATAATCTAAACTTGGCAAAATTTCAAAAAAGTATGAACGAATTATTTGTACCTAGTATATAAATTATTGTTAACCACAACTTTTTACATTATTTAGTTATTTGTTATTAATGTTAATATTGACTTTGTGGATATTGTTTTATTTATTTTGTTCTGTTCCTTTATATTCCTTTGTATTTTTAGCTTTGGTACAGTTTATTTATATTTCAATTGTAATTAACTTTTGTGCATGCATTCTATTTTATTTTATGTGATTTAAAAATTATGTACTTGTATGTAAAAGCCCTCTGGGCGTTTAAATAATAAAATAAAATATAAAAAACAAACAATACAGTCTGGGCACATCCCTCAAGTTTATTAAGACAAACAATACAGTCTGGGCACATCCCTCAAGTTTATTAAGACAAACAATACAGTCTGGGCACATCCCTCAAGTTTATTAAGACAAACAATACAGTCTGGGCACATCCCTCAAGTTTATTAAGACAAACAATACAGTCTGGGCACATTCCTCAAGTTTATTAAGACCCTGAAATTAATCATATTATCAACACATACGCTGATCTCATAGATTGGCAACAAGAGTATTTTCAGCCTCCTGTCCTTCGAGATGTCACAAATGAAGACTTGCAATAAGGAACTCCAGTGATAAATATTGATATATAATTATATGTAGAATTTACAAATCGTTATTTAAAAGTGGATAAATAATCATCTCATCAAAACACCTTGTTATATTGGTACCATTGCATTTGGAACATCTGATGTCACATGTGTATTCTGTTTTTGGGTTAGTATGGAAATTTTTATTTTTCGAATTTTTTTGTATTTTTTAGCTTTGGTGAAATTTATACTTAATTTGTGTGACTTTGGTCTATAATTGTTGTTCAATACAAAAAAAAACCTTTATTAATAACAGAGTATTCATGGGCAAACCAATTCTCAATATGTATATTTTGATAATGTTAATGCTCAATACTATTATTATCCTTCGAGTTATAGTTTCTAAGAAGGTACATAATGTTATTATTTATATTTAGTTATGGGTTACTATGAATAGAATATAAAATGATGTACGGTAAAGCTTCTCCTTGTTGTGACATTTAACCTAACCTAACCTAACCTCAAAACCGACCGGCCATAGATTTGGAGCGTTTTGGTGGCTTTGAAAAATTTAAAAAAGGAAAAAAAAATTGGACTGGAGATCCTTATTACTAGTAGAATCAGGAGGCAATGACGAAATGGTATTTTTGAGACTTCCATATCATATTCAGGCCACAGAACGTTCTGAACACTTTCATTCTACTATCCCGATACGGAACAACTAGAATCAAAGTGCAATAGCAAGAACAGCAAGAGACGCTTCATTCGAGGAAAATTCTAGAGAAAGTCTCATCAAGGTGAAGTAAGAATATCGAAATTTGATTAGAAAATTTGGTGGGAGTTTGTTGTATAACTTTACAGCTAAAAATTCCGGCTTCTTTGTCCAAATGTGATATTACTTTTAGGTACATTTTAGCTTGTCTATATGGCTTAAGACAATCGGTACTCATTTCACAGTGTTTTGTTGGAAACAATGCTTCACAGTAAAGCAATTTCCTCTGGGCTTCTTGAGGGTTAAATTGGGGTGAATATTAAATTAAACTTATGGAGACATAAAACCAATTGTTTGGCAATTCTCATTGCGTTGAGACTGTATATAGAGTACCGCGCGTTGTTTTAAAATCAGTTCACTTAACAATGTCTAAGACACCTATCAAACTAAGAGAAAGCTTGAGCTTTGGTCTTCGGATCATGTATGCGGCGGGGTTCTTCCCTATGGATGAGCGGAGAGTTGGCTCCAGGATTTACCGTCTGCATTTGGTGTACAGTGTGTTTTTTATGTCTGGTTACACGGTCTGCTTGGTCGCGCAGTTGGTGCACTTTATACTGGTAAATATCTAATATTTAGGGTTGGAAAAGAGAAACAACGGTTGCTCACATGATTTTAAGAGAACTGCAGTTAGATTCAGAAGCAATGAATTGATTTTAATAAATCAACACTACCAATAATTATGGGTACCATATTCCACGGTCCAGAATGTCGAGGCTTGTTAACTCAAGCCAGGGCGTTGAAATTTTTAGTAGCAGTCTAAATGATTTTTGTCAGTCTTTACGAAAATAAAATTCGAAGAATATCGTTTAACATATCTAACATCATGGATTCTACCAAAACCTTGTTTAGGTTTTGACTTGAATGTTCTCTCAAATGTATATTTTTGTCATTGGTTCATTCCTTTTTTTTTTATTTACTCTATATAAGAAGCCCTCAGGAAAATAAATTCCCTCAGGGCTTATGTCATCTTTGGGGAAGCTGTGTGGAGAGTCTTTTTAAGGAAAGGAAGTTCTGGGAAGGAAAAAGTAATGAATCTGGGGGTTAATGTGTCCAGGAGTGATGGACGTATTTACCTATTACTCCCACTGCGGTGCAAGGCGATGTGTCGAGAGAGTCCACCCGGGGAGCTCAAGAAGTCTCCCTCAACCAGCCTACTGGACAGCAGACGCATCTACTGCCAAGATCTAGACAAACCTTTTTGACGGCCTCCATGGTCGAGGGGTAAGGCTCTCGACTACGAATCCGAAGGTCGCGGGTTCAAATCCCGGCGTGCGCATGTAATTTTTATTTAATTAATTTGTGTTGTTTCACAATTAATTCATTTAAAAATAATATAGAGTATATTTGCGCACGTTTCAGAGTGGAAGATACTCTCAGTATCGCCCTGGTGAAAGACCACCATTCAGAATTGAAACGTTGCTTGAAATGGCTTTTAGCTGTGTTTGGTGACCAGATGTGAATAGCCAGGTATTCCCCACCTTCCGTTCTCCTTTCCCTCCCCAATACCTTCAGCCTCACAACATTCCCCAATTGGGAATGCCATAGTCTCACTGGCTCCAGACGGTTGGGAGCAGTTGGGACTCTTGTGAGGTATTCATATAAAAAAATTAAAAAAAACCTTACTCCATGAACCCGGGCACCTCTGCTAAGTGACCAAACTTAGCGAACCACTTGGGGTGACCTATGGCAGAGGTGTTGGTTATCCAATGAATGGTTCCCGGAGCGGCGGTTCCCGTACCCGCCTCCCAAATTTTGAATGGCTGTTCTTTTTTTGTAGCTCTTGTTTATCTCTTCATAATTACAGAATCGAATCCAAAAATTATGCATGCATTAATTGATACACCAAACATTTTATCACAAATCAACATTAATACACCAACAAGGAGGGTAAAAGACATTTTTGTATTAAAGACTATCACACAAATACGGGATATTTCTCTCCTTTACCGCGGATATTAAGAAATTACAATACTATACACTGCTCATGAAATAAACATTTTTAATAACACAATTCACCAATTTAAAAAAAAGTTTTACCATTAATATCAAACTGATGATGCCATTTCATCAAAACAGTGCACCATCAGCACAGGTGACGATAAAGAGTTAGTTTATACACCTATTTTATAATATATTTTCGACCTTTCACTTGTTTTTCATTATTATTATCATTTTTTCGGGATAATGTTTGTCGTTGTTATTGTACTTACTGATTGTTATTGCTATGTAAACATTTATGTATGTAAGTTTTGGGCATATTGCCTGTGTTCTTTAATTTATTTGGTTCTGTTCGTGCGTATAGTAAATGGACACAGTCTGTTATACAAAAAAAAATCCTAAGATACTTTGGACACGTCAAACTGAGAATCCGAACCTAGAGAAGACCATATAGTAAAATTTAAAATCTCATTTCGTGTTGTATATTTTGATAAAATAAAAATTAAATAAATAAAAACATACATGTTCTTGTGCTGTGCTACTTCTCCATTACAAACCCAGGCTCTCCACGCACAGCCTTTGGAGTTGCTTTCCCCAGCATAGTAAAATTTCCGCCAGTATATTTTATGGAAGCTGATCTTCTGGCATTTTGAGCCCATGTCTTATTACGTATTTATTTATTTATTTAACCCCCATAAATATGTTTTCAAAACATGCTCAATAACATCCCAACCCTTGATTCCTAATCTTCAATCTTTAAAGTATGATGTTATTTCAAATACGTTTTGGAAAAAAAACATTCCCCTCCCCTTCTCTATAACAATAATAAGAAATAATGATATCCTCACTGAGATTTCCCGTGCTGAGGATTTCATTTATAAAATATTAAATTACATTATATTAAATTGATGTGCTTGATGAAAAAATAAAAATTATTCTAAGGTGAGGTGTTTTAATTGCAGTTGAGTGGTTTCAGTGCTAGTCTGTATTTGGTGTTAAAATATTTTCTATTTCAGATCCCCCTATGTAACATATCCAGAGTTTTATTTGATTTTTAAATTTATTGTGGTTTTTGTGATTTTTGAAAGATAGTGGGATTTTGTTGTAGAGTTTACTACCATAGTATGAGAAGTTTTTTGTCCAAATGTTGTGTTTGTGGTTCCTTGTTGTATGTGTTTTGTTGTTATTTCTTGTTTTTTGTATTCATGAATGTAAAGTAGTATTGTTTTAGAGTAGAATTGTTTTATTCACATAATGTTAAATTTTTTGAAGATTTTGCCAGTGCTAGTTCTTACAGGGACTTTAAGTATAAAGTAAATTAAGAATATTAGCATTATTATTCATTAGCACTGCCCCATCCGATAATACCATATTCTAAAAGTGATTGGCAGAGAGTCATGTAGATCTTAATCAAATCCTTTGTACTGAGGACATTCCTGATTATTTTAAAAAGGTAAGATCATTTTTTTTATTTTGTTATTTAAATAAATAGTGTGGTCAGCCCACTTTTTCAATGATTAAATATTACAATGAGGTTTACAAACTTCAATAAGTTATAAAAAATAAAATTGAATATATATGGTAATAATACTTTAAAGGAGATAGCCGTACAATTCTCACATGGTTATGCAAGCTTTTTAACCAGTGTTTAGAGGAGGGTTACACGCCATTAGATTGGAGGAGGGCTGTGATCATGCCTCTATACAAAGGTAAAGGGTCACGTATGGAATGTGGAAATCACAGGGCTATTAGCCTGCTAAGTTCAGTTGGAAAGCTGTATGGTAGGATATTGATTGAAAGGGTACAAACGTGAACAAAAGATAAAATATGGGATGTGCAAGGTGCATTTATGAGCGGAAGGGGGTGTATGGGTCAGATTTTCTCGTTGCGTATGCTAACAGAGAAGTTTCTGGCAAAAAACAAGAAACTCTTTTGTGCCTTTGTAGATCTACAAAAAGTGTACGACCGAGATGATAGGAAAAAATTATGGAAGGTATTGCCCCAGTATGGAGTGAATACGAATCTCATACAGGCAATCGCGTCTCTGTACGAGGAAAGCGTTGCATGTATTAGGGTTAACGGTGATTTTACGGAGTGGTTTGACATCACAAAAGGTGTTAAGCAAGGCTGCGTAATGTCACCATGGTTATTCAATCTATACATGGATAATTTTATTCAAGAATTGAAAGAGGTGGGCCTAGGCGCGAAAATTAGTAATCTGAAAGTATGTTGTCTGTTGTATGCTGATGATGCGGTGCTGATTGCTAACAGTATGGTAGATTTACAGTCACTCATATCTAGGATGAATGAAGTATGTATGAAGAACGAACTAATGATGAATGTAAGTAAGTCTAATGTAATGGTGTTTGAAAGAGAAAGTACGAAAACAGTGTGCAATATAGTTGTGAATGACGAATACTTGGAGCAGGTCGATGAGTTTGTATATTTGGGAAGTATGTTTACGAGAGATGGAAAGACTGATAGGGATATTGAAAGAAGGGTGAATGCAGGAAACTCCATTAACGGAGGACTGATCGCGGTTGGCGCTAACAAAAAGTTGTCCAAAGAAGTGAAGCTAGCAATCCACAATGGAGTGCTGATACCAACCCTGGTGTATGGCAGTGAAGCATGGAATTGGCAGAGGAAGGATGAAAGTAATCTGAATGCCGTAGAAATGAGATCTCTGAGACGAATGTGTGGTAAAACCATGTATGATTGTGTGAAAAATATTGAAATTTGTAAATAATGCAAGGCTGATGTAAGCGTAATGAGTAAGATTAAGAAAGGGAGGCTTAGATGGTTTGGGCATGTGGAGCAAATGAACGAAGAAAGGAGTGTAAGAAGAATGTATGACGCGAATGTGGATGGAAGAAGCCAGGGACGTCCGTGGAAGTCATGGCACGATCAAGTTAATCAAATACTTGAGTCGGGCCATGTCAGAAGTCAGAATAATGGAAGAGAACGTATGAGACGATGTATGAATGTGAATGAAGCAAAAAATGTATGCCAAGATCGAGTTGTTTGGCGGTCCGTCCTCTCTGCCTACCCATGCGGTGAAACGGCATGATGGCAAGTTAGTTAGTTAATAATGTGTATGTGGAATTGATCAATTGAATTAGTACTCTGTAGGAATAAATGTTTCAAATGGTAGTCAAAATTATCCATATTTATTATTGGGTGATTAACAGAACTTACTTAGTCACTTAACAGAATGGCTCCGGCTTACTTATCAGAACTGTGTATTCCTGAAAATACCAATTCACGGCAGTCCACCTTTAGGTCAGCAGCATCATCAGCTATCAGGAGGTTGAAGGAACCAAGGCGCACACCTAATACTAAGTTCGGTGATCGTGCCGCAGGAGTATCAGGACCTAAAGCCCGGAATGAACTGTCGCATGACTTAAGAACTCGACAGAATTCAGAACTAAACTTAAAACTCATCTTTTTAGACAACCATATCCGTAAATTGAAGAAATGCACCCGTAAATTGCTTAGCTAGGTTATCCGGTTAGTTCCTCCTTAAAGTCACTTATAGAAAAGCTAAAAAAATTCACGCTTCGGTGCACAAATGCGTCCATAGCTCGCAACACTGTAAATAACTAAAAGTGTAAAAAATAAATAAAAAATGTTAATATCTATTAAAAACTTCTTACGATTTTTAAGGTCATTTTATAAATGTTTTCCAGTCCTAAAAATTATAAATATTTCAAATAAATACCAACTCTTCTTGTGACACCAATCTTCTAATAAATGTAACATCAAAAGAATAGGGGGATAAAATAGCAACTGTAAAACTTTCATCTCGATACTAAAATTTTCCAATAAAACTGTGTTCATCTGTTTGTATATAATTAGTTAAAGAATAGGAAGTAATAATTGTACAGCGCCCCTGAGGTGATTTTTCACAAAAAACGGCGCTATACAAATCATCCAATTATTATTATTATAACATAAGTAATAAATGCTGTTTAGAAAGATGCAGCTACGTTTCGGACGCCTGTTATTCTTGATTAGTCCGACGCGTCGGCGGTCTTTCCCAGGTTCGGGTTCTCAGTTTGAGGTGTCCAAAGTATCTTAGGATTTTTTTTATTTTTTATAACAGACTGTGTCCATTTACTATACGCACAAACAGAACCAAATAAATTAAGAGACATATTTGTATGTCTCTTGAAACCTTCAAGGTTTATGTTGTTAATATACAGAGAGATCTTATTTATTCAATTCAATTCAATTCTTTAATCAGTTCTTTATTCCTTTTAAAAATTTACATTTTAAGGCAATTTTAAAGATATTATTAGATAAGACAGGATGTACAACATCCAAAATAATTACTTACAAAAAATAATTAAAATTAAAAGAAAGAAGATAGACATACATAATCTCAGTAAATTACATTCACCACATACTGGTATTATACAAATTGCAACAAAGCTTTATGTTTAAACGCAGCTTCATTGATGCTAAATATGTCCATATCCAAAGTGATTCTATTTAACAGCAAGATTGCCCTCCCCACCAGCATGACCATTGGCAAGTTGGTCTTGCAGGCCGGGAGATAAAACAGTCTATGCTGTTAATGATGGAGATAATCATCGGAAACATAGAAATGAATGCTCTCCATGATAGCTGAATTTTCTAACCATCCGCGAATCAGTCTGAAGAAATGTGTAACAATGTGTACATCCCTTCTGACCCGCGGATGGTTCATTCCGAGCATACCTAAGAGAACTGTACACAGTTGACTTATTATTTAGCGATGAGCATTATGGAATTATATTTAAGATGAATACCTCGACTTTATTAGCCAGGTAGAGAAATTTCTTCTGAACTCTCTCCAACATGAGGAAATACTTCACCTGATGCGGGCTACAAACCACCGACCCACTCTCAGGCCTACTCCTTACTAATGAGTTATATAGTATTATGACAACCCGGGTGTCTTTAAAATTCCTCGCAGTACATAGGACGAAAGCACCATACCTCGTGTCATGCTGTGCTGAGCCAACACGTCTGTTCTGCCATGTGTTATGTAAGGCAGATCGTGGTGCCGCCCTGGCAATACTTGTTTGGTCAAAGAACTTATAACACTTCAGGAGGTACGGACTTTCTATCAAATTATGTTTAATTTCGTACGCTGTTACTCCAAGGGACAGGCATGTTGTAGACAGATAGTTGATAGTCTATTTTAGATGCCAAACTCTTCCAGATTGGATAGATTAGTGCGTCCATGGCTGGCCATGGTATCCTGAGCGTTCTTCTCCAACCCTGCATTTAGAGGGCGTCTATCTTTTTCCTTCGCTGCCTCTAAGTGTCCATGCTTTTTTACACATTACAAATAATGATAGTTGATATTTGGTTGCAGAACTTGAAGAACATGAATGAAAACACGGCCATGATCCCCATCCTGACTATCCAGCTGGTCTGTCTCTGCAAACTATACATATTCTGGAAAAAGAACTCCAGGATCACGCGGCTGCTGGATCAGCTTGAAAGTAACATAACCTAACCTAACGTAACCTAACACAATGTTAATACTGTTTTCTATAATGTCAAGTATTATGTTTAATTTAATAAATTTATGTAATGTCTTTTGAGACAATACGGGCAACCTGAAGGTTTTTTGATAGAAGGTGGGTTTTAAAATTGATTTTCGGTACCATCAAAGAAGGGATTAGGTAAAGAATGTTCAAAATTAACCTTTAACAGTCCGGAGGCGTATATTACACGTTAAGCACAGGTCCGAAGGCGTGTCTCACACGCCAATTGCCGGACATACTTTAAACGGATTTGAATGTACGTTAAAACCCAAAACATTTGATATTCCCGTAACTGCCAATATTTCAAAAATATTCCGAGTTTGTTTGTTTCTCACCACCCATAGCACCGGTCAATACTGGGTGACTGACACGGAGACCATAATGCTATACTTATTTATCGAGTTGATTAGAGAGTATTCTTACAATACCCTATAGCATACTTATGATTGTTTTTTAAACTTTTATCACTTTCCCGTTTATGTTATGTTATGTTTGACGGCCTCCGCGGTTGAGTAGTTACGATTCTCGACTACCAATCCGGCGGTCGGGGGTTTAAATCCCGACGTACGCAAGTAAATAATTTTTTTTTATTATTTGTTATTTCTCAATTTATTCATTCAAAATAATATATATCAGAGTGGTAGGTACTTTTAGTATCGCCCTGGTGAATGACTAACGACCCCCAGGGGTCTATATAGACCCTTTTTGGAACCTACGACCTAACCAGACCGATAAAGGTTAAGACTCCTGCCTTGCTGACATTTGTTCTTTGACACATTCTTCCCTCCGGGTTGGTTGCGTCGCTTGACAGCAACGAAACACTTGAACTGGCTACGTTTATATTATAACTGGAGATCGGTCCGGCGTTTATCATAGCAATGGAACTTTTGTTATAAGTCAGCTTCAGCGGCGGTTGTTTTTTAACTGGCCTGTATTCTGATAATCAGGCCGAGCAGCAGTCTCATCGTGTGACAATATTTAAAAGCCTTAGGATGTTGGAACAGTACCAGGAAAGTGGCCTAACCCGCTAAATTTAGAGTTAATGGCACTCTCTATGATTACAGGTGATAGTTGGAACCAATCACACATTGTGCCCCGCTCCCTACTGTACACCCTCCCAGTGGGTATCGGCCTATTCGCCCTGCAGCCGATCATCAACGGCTGCCTCTGGCTTCTGTTCCCCTTCTTCGGGGCGCCCGAGCTGCTGCACCTTTTCCCCGTCAAGACCTGGATGCCTGAACCCGAAACTCTCTCCATTGAGTAGGTTTTTTTAAATGTTAATACCGCATTAGAGTTCCAACTGCTCCAAACCGCCTGGAGCCAATGGGAGACTATGATGGGAAGAGAAAGGTTAGAAAGTGGCTGGCCAATCAGATCTGGTCACTAGACACGGTTAAAGCCATTTCAACCAATGTTCCGACTCTGGATGGTGGTCTTTCACCGGGACGATACTGAGACTCTCTACCACTCTGGAACATACCATAATGCTTGCCACTATAAAGCAGAAATCTGTTTGCTAAAACGACAAAAGCTGTTGAATGTGCGAGCTCTGACATACGGAGAGTAGCACATCTAATTCTGTCTGTAATGTGATCTATCACTTTCACAAAATTTGCAGTCGCAAAACCCTCAACTACACAAATAACTTTGTAGATTGTAGTGTGAGGGATTTGAATATTCACCAATCGAGCTTCAATTTCTCCTACCTTAATGGACAATAGCCCGTAAACAAAAAAATAAACCTTGAAATGTTTTCTTCCAGATATTTCATCACGCTGCTGACTGAGGTAGTGGTGATAACGACTGCAGCAGCAGCCGAGACCGTCATGAACACCATGATATGTGGCCTCATGGCTCATGCCAGAGCGCAGCTCGTTGTTTTGAGAGAAAACCTCGAAGCAATCGGCTGGGGATCTGTCAGAAACAGCTGTGAGACTGACGGACATCTTGAACTTACTAAAAACAAAATCAGAAAAGGGGGGAAAACTGACATGGAAAATAAAGGTAGATCAGAAATTATTGAAGGTTATAAGAATTCTTTCAAGAATTATTGCAAGCATCTGATGGCTTTGTTTCACACTCCGGATGTTGGAGAAGATCGGATGGTTATTAAGGAAGATCACGGTGAAGACCTTCTTATAAAGATAAGTTACAGTGACCTGAAAGAAGATTTCGTCAAGTGTATGGAATATCATCGTACTATTGTGGAGTAAGTAAATTAAAATTAAATTAATAGATTAGTAAATAGTATGTGACTACGCCAAGGTACTGTGGCGTGTCATCTTCAATAATATGTGAGTTTGTATGGTGATGAATTAAAGTAGTATAATTATTAATGTCTCAATGTTACATGTTATGAAGCTGAGGTATGAAGAAGGATGAGACAACCATTCATTCGCTTATATACTTCCATAATTCATGCCGTTTCCTTCATGAAAATAAGATACAACGATATGTACTATTACATCGCTATGATCCGGTTTATAATTAAATTACAGATTTCTTTTCAAATATTACTCAATATTACTAATAAATGAAACT
Source organism: Halesus radiatus (assembly GCA_022606495.2). Classification (NCBI taxonomy): domain Eukaryota; kingdom Metazoa; phylum Arthropoda; class Insecta; order Trichoptera; family Limnephilidae; genus Halesus; species Halesus radiatus. Next base: position 21,281 of record JAHDVE020003577.1, read on the forward strand.
ATAATTTGCAATAACCTCCGCTAGCTCAATCTCGGGAGATATTTATCGTGTTAATAAGATCGAAATAAATGTTACCCGGTCACTTGCCAATCTCCAAGGGTTGATACAGAGTCCCAGCACAGCAGGCCAACAGGAGGAGAAAATCACCGAGTCAAGAATTTAACATGGAGATGCAAAAAATGCCACTTTTATTCTAATGAAAGACATACTTTCATTACCAGTGAAAATAATGATTTGACTATGAAATAGGAATGGTGACCAAGGCAACCGCTCAGTTTAACATCCAAACCCACACTCCCTGAAGCCAGGGCTCATGCACCCCGAGCCCCCTCTCTTAATACCGCTGGCCAATGACCACACCCCTTAGTGTTGCCATCGGCGAAGACAAATATTAAAAATTGAGTACTTGACGGTAAATAATAAGAGGACTAAATGTGAATCTTTTTCTTGTTTTGAAGTGCTTCATAACAGTACACTAATCGTTTATGCAACAAACCAGGAAAAGGGTGGGGGTGGAATCAGTGGCAACATAGGGGAATTAAAGGGAAGTAAAAAGCAGCCAGGGCAAATCTGACTGCATTTTATATAGTCAAAAACGTATGACTGATTTCAAATCAGTTTATAAGAACAAAATTTCAGAATTAATATCCACTTTCGAAGAAAGGTTTGCCTATTTTAAAAAGGTCAACCCCACATTAGATTTATTTACTAACCCCTTTGGAATTGTGGCTGAAAATGTGCTAGTAGAAGCTCAGCTGGGGTTAATTGATCTGCATAAGGATGATAATCTTCATTATAATTTTTAAAATGTCTATTCTTGGTGGATAATACGCTAAAATTGTAACAGTACGTTTTACTAGTTTTTTATTAAAATAAAAGAATGATTCAGTAAAACAATGTTTTATTGTATAGAGCATGATTGGGTAACGAAAGTTACATTAACAATATTTAAGAATCTATATTTACCAATCTCCAAGATAAATTGGTAAATAGTTAATTATCAAAATGAGGGCTGAACAATAATCTAGGTAGTTATAAAATAACTAAAGTCTCTAAATTAAGATTGGCACCACATTATTTAAAATAATGAATTTAAGATAAGCAACCGAACTATAACCGGAATACTACATACTGATACGAAGGTCTTTTAAATATCCGTGGTTGCCTCGAAATGGTTGTTGTGCTGTGGAACAGCCTGTGCCGTGGTGCTGTCGAACGAAGACTGAAGTTAGCCTCCTAGAGATCTATGCAGTTAGCCGATCGTTTTCTTCTTCTTTAAATAAGGATGTTCATGATTGCTCTTATTAATATCCAAAATGAACGGGGTGAGGGAACAAACCGTTCTAAAATGTGAATGTTTTTTCAGGTAAAACTAAAATTGTCGCCATTACTATGTGGATGTCACAAATGAAATTGAATGTTTTGCAAATAAAAATTACGTAAAAATACATATTGTAACAACTATAAAGTGTATGTAATAACTATGTTGAACAATAATACGCATAAATGATAAACTTCGATGTAACCCATTTGATTGTCCGTGGGGCCCTCTTAAAAAGTCTGTGCACCCTGCTCTATACTCATGAATTGTCATAAGAATCATCACTTTCCTGCAAGAAGTTATGATCCCAATAAGTTTGGGAAACCTTGAGTCAAAGCTGACGCCATGAATCTCTTGTTGAATTTAAGGTGCCAGCCTTCAGAAAAATAAAAGTGTGGCAATCAACGTGCTTGCTGTTGGATATATTTTGAAAAGTTAACTATGTTGAACACTTCTTGCAGATATGTGAAGGAGTTAGAGGCGGTGTTCACGTGGGTGTTCTTTGCGCAGTTTGCTCTGTCAGCCATCATCATCTGCTCCTCCACCCTTCAGATAACCCGGGCAAGTTCTATTTATTTATTTATTCTTAAATATAAAAAAAAAACAAAAATATTAGCCACTCATCTCACTAGCACAGTCCTGTGTTGAGATTTGGCTTTACATAATATTAGCCACTCATCTCACTAGCACAGTCCTGTGTTGAGATTTGGCTTTACATAATATTAGCCAGTCATCTCACTAGCACAGTCCTGTGTTGAGATTTGGCTTTACATAATATTAGCCACCCATCTCACTAGCACAGTCCTGTGTTGAGATTTGGCTTTACATAATATTAGCCACTCATCTCACTAGGACAGTCCTGTGTTGAGATTTGGCTTTACATAACATTAGCCAGTCATCTCACTAGCACAGTCCTGTGTTGAGATTTGGCTTTACATAACATTAGCCACCCACCTCACTAGCACAGTCCTGTGTTGAGATTTGGCTTTATATAATATTAGCCACCCATCTCACTAGCACAGTCCTGTGTTGAGATTTGGCTTTACATAATATTAGCCACTCATCTCACTAGGACAGTCCTGTGTTGAGTTTTGGCTTTACAATTTTACTGAAACGTTACATTATAATTTTTTTTTTAAATAACACCAAAGTTATAGAGACTATAAACAACTATGAAATCTACAGTAAATCTTTAAGTTGGGCCGTACATTTATAGATTACAACAATAATAATTTGACTGTGACCCAAATAACTATCATAAAGTATCTGTGTTCCAATTAGCCACAATCATAGGGTGACCATATCTTTATTAACAAAAAGTAGTGAGTAAATAATAATAGGTAAATAATAACAAGTAAATAATAATCAGTAAATAGTAATAAGTAAATAATAATAGATGAAAAAAAAAGTTAATAATAAATACATAATAAAAATGAAATAATAATAAGTAAATAATAATCAGTAAATATAATATAATAATACATATATAATATTAAGTAAATATTGATAAGTAAATAGTAATAAGCACACGATAATAAATACCAGGTAAATAATAATGATAATATCGAGCATACATGAAGTTTCAACACTGATTACAACATAGGGGATAATAGGATAAAGCGAAATCACCAATCTCAGCTAACATAGACTTTTTGACCATTTTTTTAAATAAAATTAGTGTATCTACAGTTTTAATGTTGTCACTAAGCCTATTATATAACAAAGGAGCTTTACAAGAAAAATTCCTTTGTCCAAATGATGTTCTGTTATTTGGCGGCTGATACATTGGAGAAGAACCCATTCTAGTATTGCACACTTGTTGTGACCTTATGGCAGTATCAATGTTGTTAAAAAATTTACAGAGAGCCTGCATTTTGTACAATTGCCTTACTGTCATAATTTACTTTCACTGTATAATAAGTGTGATGAATATAAAAGACATTTCTTGTACATTATTTTTGAAATTAATTTCTGAGTAACATTTAAGGGCTCTAGTGTAGTCTTGTAACATGAATCCCAACATACAACATTGTATGAAAGGAGAGATTTAACAAGAGCATAATATACAGTTTTTAGTGTAACTTTATCCAACATATTTCTTAGAGTCTTGAAGATATATGCTAGTTTTCTTACTTTGTTAATACAATAAAAATCAATGTAAGTTTGTTTGTCGTCGATGTTCTCGAAAATCACTGAACCGGTTTCACTGAAAATAGCAGTTTGTTTTTATTAGTGCCGGGAAGGTTTAGAAAGTAATTTGAATGAAATCCAATATGTAAAACTGTTGCTATAACTTAAAATTAGTATGAAAAACATTGAACCCACCATGTTTTTTTTAGGTTAGCCCATAGATATAACACTCTGGTTAGCCGCAGATTGCATATTCGAAAGGTTTTTTTGGGTATAATATTTTCAAAATGGAAAACACGAGTAGGTACCTACTTAAGAACCTACTTGATAAACGTTTGGAATGAAATAAAACATTCAAATGAATGTTTCTTTATTTGGAGGTAGTTACTTTCGCTATCAAATCAATGATGGCACCCTAATGGCAAGCAAGAATTCACAACTTCATAACTTTATTCCAAATACACATCAGGTAGTTTTAAATATTTATCAATAATTAAACTAAGATATTTGATATTGTCCACTCTTTTCAAAGATTGACAATCTATTCGGTGTGGTGTGTGTCACTCTCATCGGAATATATTTGTTGCTCTCATCGGACACCCACACAGTCATAATTCTCGCCCCTCTTGGGTTAGGTTAGATTACAAATAAAACTACAATGATTATTTTAAGAAAATATAATTAGATTTACATAGCACTCATTATAAATACAGGTCCTTAAGTATATAATTAATGACAATACTAATAACTGTAATGTTAGTATTATGTTTCTGGCATGTCTCCTCCAGGTACCAACTGGAAAAAAAGAAAGATAATAAAATATTAAATTTAAAAAATAAAACAATAACTTTGTTTTACATCACTTTTATTTATACTTTAGCCGACCGGGTTTCGCTACTACCGTAGCTTCTTCAGGGCAGTATACAACTGTATACTGGTTGTATACTGCCCTGAAGAAGTTACGGTAGTAGCGAAACCCGGTCGGCTAAAGTATAAATAAAAGTGATGTAAAACAAAGTTATTGTTTTATTTTTTAAATTATAATGTCACATCACCAAGTTACCGCTTCATATGAAAATATAAAATATTTTCATAAGAAGCTTTGTGGTTTATCATATTAAATAAAACAAACACTTTATTATAAACAACAAATATATTTTATTTATCGCCAACCGGTTTCGCTTAGCTCAAGCTTCATCAGGGCAAATATAATAATTAAAGAATAATACAAACGTATCGGTTATGTACGAGGTGTGTTCAAAAGAAAAGGTGAATTTTGAATTTTCGCGGGCTGTGTACATTCGATTATCGATTTTTTTTTTGTTATGTTGGTACACATATGTTTATCATATGTTAGCATTATCAGCCATTTTGGATCGGTGGTTTGTTTTTGACAACTGGAAAGGTTAGTCACGATTTTGGGTGTTCTTCGATTGTTTATTTAGGTTCGTTTTCTGAGGCATCATCAGTCCGATTGGAGTGAAATTTTAGATTCGCTTTATTTTCTATGTCCTCATCAGCATTTCTTCAAATAAAAATTTTATTCTTTTTAGAAAATAATTGTTAATCCTATGGAGGAATTTCCTATTTTTTGTCGGAACTTGATAGCCGTTTTCTGGGGCTTCATCAGTCCGATTAAAGTGAAATTTTAGATTTGCTTTGTTTTCTATGTCCTTATCAGCATTTCTTCAAAAAATCCAAAAAATCGATGTTTTTTTACTAATTTTTTTTTGTAAAAGATCAAAGAAAAAACAAAACGTGACTAACCTTTCCCGTTGTCAAAAACAAACCACTTATCCAAAATGGCTGATAATGCTAACATATGATAAACATATGTGTACCAACATAAAAAAATAAATAAATCGATAATCGAATGTACACAGCCCGCGAAAATTCACCTTTTCTTTTGAACACACCTCGTATAGTTACAGAATACAATAGAGTGAAATATAGTATACTTCCTTATTTCATAGTAATTCTTTTTTATTGGGTTAATATATTACATAAATATTTAAGTATTAAGATTAAACGAAATATGATACGCACTCACAGATGGCGCTAATTCAAATATTTTAGAAAATAACACTTTTAGCAGTTGATATAGCGACGTTCCAACTTGAATACCAGTGTATATTTAGTTTTTTTTTCTAAAGTAAGTTTTCATAGTTAAAATAATTTTCAATTTTTCAAAGCCCACCAAAACGTTCCAAATCTATGGCCGGTCGATTTTGATCAGTTTTGAGGTTAGAATGTCAAAACAAGGATGAGTTTTACCATACATAAACATTATATTCATAGTAAACCATAACTTAACGTAAGTAATAAAATTATGCAACTTTTTATAAAGTTTAACTCAAAGAATAATAACAATATTTATAATTGTTAAATGGTTGGTTGTTGATTTGTCTACAAATATATCATATTTACTTCATTGAGTTATTTTTTACATTGAACAACGATTCTATAGTTTAAGTCACCCAAATTAAGAATAAATTTTGCCAAGACTAAAAAAAATCTGTGCATAAAATACAAAACAAAATCGAAAAATAAAAATTTTCATACAAATCCAAAACCAGAATAAGTGTAAATGTAAGAAACGAAGAAAAGTGCAATAATTTACGATGCCTTCGAAAGCCAAATAGTTGACTATGCGACAAATGAATAAAAAGGTAAAATGTCCTACCATGGTTATGTTGTTTCCGTTGAGCAGGATCTGGTCGAGCTTGGTGACGCGCCGCCCCTCGGGGGTGGACTCATACTCGGTAACGTCCTCGAGGAGCATGTTGACAAAGTCGTCGAAGCCCAGCAGCGTGCCCACTATCTCCTTGTCATTCTTCATGATGATGTGGATGCGGGAGCCGATGCACTTGTCCACCAGCTCTGCAAACATAAGCAATTTAAATCACTTACATAGTTGGTGGAGCAGGCCAAAGAGTCGGATTTCCATCCAGGTGGTGAGTGCGCAATCCTTTGCTAGCTAGGTTCTTCATCACTGCACAAGCAAACATTTTCCCTCTATAACATAGGTTTTCAAACTTATTTCCCCGTGGACCCCTTTGTTGTTCTCTTAATTTTCCATAGACCCCCCCCCCCCAGCCCGTCTGTCCAAAACTATGTTACAATATCGAACAAGTGGTATTTATTTACTGCACGATGCATTGCTATTGGTATGAAAATTTGAAAAAACTTGAACATGAGTGCCTGCGTAGGCACGATTCGATTTAAGTGCACAGTAGGCTTGTCGAACGAAACTGACTACGGTGCTTTACTATGCGTGCAGTCTAAATAAACTCCGATCCGTGGACCCCAATTACATCTTGTGGATCCCTTTTTTTTCTCCCTGGCATGAACCCCCTGCAAATCTATATGGATCCCCGGGGGTCCGTACGGACCACTTTGAGAACTTTTGCTCTATAATGATAGTAGTATTCAAATATTGTCAGGTTATTCGTAACCCGGAAATATTCGCCTTTCTTTAAATTATATATTTTTTAAATGCACAAATTAAAAAAAAACAACTTAACCAAATTCTTCTCAAAATTAAACTAGTAAACTGAGTTTCTCATTAAATTGGATAATTATTATTGTACATATTATGTAAAAAAATAATTAGTATCACCATCACCATGAGGATACATGAAGCGAGGAAGATATTGAAGATGAACCATCGTCAACCATTCATTATAAACATACTCCGGACTTCATTAACTACATTATCAGTGCAATTATTTCATTTATATGATGACGAGATCAAAGAATAAAAAATTAAATAAAGGACACAAACTTGACTAGTTGGCAAAATATCTGACAAGAACACCAAAATAACTGTTAAATAATATTGAAACGAACCGCCAAAATTCGACTAACACAAAAAAAAATCATTTTTACAAAATATGCGTGCAAAAAAACAGCAATAATGTAGAAGTTTTGGAACACTTGAATCAATTTCGACTTCTTGTAAATATTGCTGTAATAACATGTTTAAAACATAAATAAGCGAAATGTTTGACAACTAACCTAAAGGCAGGAGAGTGGAGGGATTAGCCGGCGTCGTAATTTGGGCCATTGTGACGTTTAGATGACGTATATAGTAAATAAATAATTCTTTCAAATAACCGCAATTGTTCAAATGTAAGTTATTTATAGAGAAATAAGTTTAATTTAACACGATTTTTAAACACATTCGAATCGTTTACAAAAAAGTGACAGCGGAATTTTAGTGTTGCCAGAAAGAGGATATTAAATTCCATACATTTTATTTCGGAGGTACTTACTTATATTTATATGGGTTAAATTGGGGTTTGATGTATGGGTAAATGTTTTAGATTTGAAACGCCGAGCGCCTGGGATATAATACTTCCGAGGGCAAACATGCGCGCGGCCAGCCGTGTATTTATTGTGAGTCTATTTTCGCAAAATAATGTTTTTGAAAATTGTACTGTCTTACCGGGTACTTGTATTTACATATTTATAAAAATTGTATATATCAATCATAAGTAGTGTACTCAAAACAGATACTTATATTAAAAGATTTTATGATATTGCCGATTGGATATGTCAGCGTTCAACGGATACAAATTTTGCATGCCCGATGGGTAATTCCGGCACACTAAAAGTTAAATATCCCTCCATTCTTTCATCTAAACTTATGAGAATTTTTTTAAGGGCAAATTATAATCGTAACAATAGGAAATAAATTAACAGATGTATAATTTAAGGACTTCCAATTCAAGGTAAATTTTTTAAATGACCTACCCACCCAGAGGCGGCCCGTAGCTAAAATTGGCAGCATTGGATTTTACTTTTAAAAATCTACCTACTTGATATTATGTAATACAGGTATATAAAATTCATTTGTAGAGAAAATCCATTCGTCACTCCTTCATTGGGAAAATGCTGCAATGACATGATCGTAAAAATCTGGTACGTAGAAGAGCTCATACTATTTTCGATGCTCAACATTGACATCAGAAATATTGTACACAAAGTTACATCTGTAAAATAATTATAAAAAATATATTGCCTAATCAACTTTTGCAAAATCATCCCAAGGGTAAAGGAGACGCAACTCGTTTTTTAATTCGCTCTAAAACTCGCTGAGACCGTTAGAATGGCGCACAAAATAGTGTCAACATTTGAATGTTGTAGAACTAACATTGTAAACTAGTTTTCTTAAAATAATCCATTCCAAACGCTGTGAATACGCATGTTTGAAGTGGTATAAAATACGCTTACCGTCAAGGCAATTCAAACATGCGCCGGCAATGCACGAACTGAGTTCTTCACTGCTCTAACGCATGTCTCGCTCATGTCTTCGTAGTATGGGGAACATAAATGTTTTGTGAACATTGAAATATAAACATTTGGATCGCTTGCGCATGTGCAGGAATCTAGTACTACAAGATAGCTCAAATGAACTTGCGGGAATTATGATTTGAGTGTACTTTTGTATATCTGGCTGGGTGGGGCACCGAAATTGTTGTAAGTTATGTGAAGCAGTGCAATGCACATATGTGCGTACCAAGGACCGCCTCTGCCGCCCACCAGTATCCAGTCTGACTTTCTCAAATAATCCCCTTAAATTCATCAATAATTGGGAGGGGGTGGGGGAAAAAATACATAAATCTATTAGCTAAATCACGTTTCATATGATAAAGGCCAATGCTGGATGCTGAAATTAATCTGCCGGCCGACAGCACAGGGAGTCACTTGATTCAGCACAGATGTGCCTCTGGGAAACTAGTGAAGGAGACATCTTCTGTAGTTGATACTTGACCACATTCAGACAATTCAGAGTCGTTTAGTCCCTATTTGTGCATCACATAGGCTGTGACTGCACTGGATGCGGTTTAGTGAGGCCCACATCTTCCGTGGGAGAGAGAACCCTGGCACTGCCTTAAAAATCCTTGTAAAACCAGTTCAAAATAACCAGCAAGCCTTTTTAAAACTACTTTACCTTTTTTACATTATCTTCCAATAAATCTAATTTATTAAAAAAATTAATCTTATTAAAAAATTAAATTCACTTTATAATTACATGTAAAGCGGATATAAAAAATACTTTGGATACATTTATTAAGATTAGAATGTCACAACTTAAGGTACAAAAATTAATAAGCGTAAGTCATTACCACAAAATGGTAACTGAATGTCTGTAACTCGCTCTATAAACCATTGTAAAAATCAATTATCATCATCCACCAATAAATCAATCAATCAATCAATCAATCATCACCAGTGGTCGTCAATATTAATCATCATTTCCATACAATTAATACTTTGGAAAGTAAATCCTTGGAAAGCAGTCCGCTTCAGAAGGTGAGATTTGTTGAATTTCGTCATCCATTCGCATGAAGAACATATGCGTTGTGGGCAGGTCTTTGGGGGTGGACAGGTGCCCCAGGTTATTGATGTGGACAATGGCAGCTGCTTTGATGGCGGACAAAACTTTCTCGCACCGAACAAACACCTCTTGAGGATTCCAGTCATACTGAAATTTAAAAAAAAATGACACTAAAATGCAGGCTGTTTCAACACAATCCATCCCCATCATGTGGCATGTTTTGACATGGTGTATAATTATATTTTAGTGAAATTTCATGAGTCACATCTTATATATTATGTGCCGTCACATTTATTTATGCACGTATAATAATACATAGAGATGCCCCAACACACGAGGGAAAGAAACCAAAATTCGGGAGGCAAAGGTCGAGCTTAGTCGTTTCACTGACATTTGATTTGCGAATAAACGCTTCCCGACAGACTGCAGGCAACTCGCATTGCACTGCAAAGTATTAGTATTTACTCTTCGAAAAGCATATCTATTAATGATCAACTCGTCTCTTTTACAGTTGTGCAGAATTTATGGCAAACCTCCTTTTTTCGGTAACAGATTCCAAACTGCCAATTTAAGTAAAACAGTATAAAAGTAAAAGGTTCAGCTTGTTTACAAAAACTGAATATTTCGTTGGAGTATTTAGTTTGATTGATTTACAAATGTTTTAAAAACCGCAGTCAAAACCATGTGAAAGAAACGTGGACAGCAGTGAATTAGTGTCACTAAAACTGTTTATTATATAATTTAATGTAATGTGATAGTTTTGATTATTCCCTTGACCGCTTCTATTTTTTAGTTTTATTTCTCAAAATCTTCGAATATCACTTGCTGCTGGTCAATACACGAATGAGGACGTATTCGAGAAATACGTTAACCCGCCTGGTGTCAAATTCAGGATGTCACGTGATTCAGCCGTCAAAATAGTAGGCAAATTTGACTACATGGCAGGTCCATCAATCTGACGTCAGTGCATCCACCGGGTTCAGATAGAACTAGCAAATACGATATTTTATTAGATTGAAGATTCGCAGTATGAGCTTTGCTATAGAATAGGTGTGAACAAAAAATGTACGAAAATTCAATCACATCTTCGAAAACAGCACATAATTACACTGGCCTCGCATTCAAATGACACAAAATTCTCCCGATAAAGACTCTTTCCCTTCTCTATCTCTCGATGTTTTCATAATCTTGATATAAGTGGGAAATATCAATGTAAACATTCATTGTGTCACTTTTTTAATCATATTAATTTAGTGTTATAGTATAAATCAACCAGTATTCAAAATAATCTATATTGTTCAATGTAGCGATGGGTCATGACTCATTTTATTAAGAGCGGAAGTCACGGTACCAGCTCAATATTTTGAACGACTCAATTGAACGACGGCTCATTTGAGAGCCGACACATATTAAGAGACAACTCCCAATTCATGACTCCCAGTTCCTATGGCCAGGGCTGATCCTATGCAGGTGTAATTGGAGCAGTCCGCTCTGGGCGCTATCTTGCCAAGGCAATGATAATATCTAACAACCAACACAGCGTCGTTGAGGTGATTAAGAGTGACAAAATTTTGAATGCACCAGGCGCCGTCTGGTTCAGGGTCGGCCCTGCCTACGGCTCCCAGTTTCCAGCATATAGGTGTAGGTACAAAACGTCCAGCCAGATGCCAGACTTTTAAGCGCCGTTCACGTACTGACAGTGCCTAAATGCGATAATTATTCTAATCTCCATACACAAATGCTTTAAGATGCGTCATGGTGCCAAATTAATATTGGCACCATGAAGCATATATATTGCAATTAATATTGCAAGTCCCATGTAAAGGGTCGTGGACATAACTTAGCCCTGTAGAAATTAAATGAATACAATCATTCTATATAAACAAATTAGAATAAAGGACCTTATTTAAAGGTGTGTCATTGTAGAATGCATAAGAATACTGTTGACTCTGGTATGGTTTACCAGGAGTCTTAGGCTCATGGCTCATCAAAATGAGCCGGCACAAACGAACGGCTAGTTGATTGTGACCAGACATTACCAACAATATGACTTTTCACATTTCAATAAATAATAAATTAATTGTTAATAGTCCAATCATTTAATTGAGAATTCAATGGCTACAAGCTTCGTAGTCTCGGCAGTTTAAATACAAACGTGAATATAATTCGATATTTAAATATGACATTTTATTTATTTATTTAAACAATATAATATTAAATATAATCATAAATAAAAATGTATCTGGTTTCAAAAGTATTATAAATATAATTATGTACTTGGATGCAGTAATGAAAGAAAAACAAATATGTTCATTCGCCAATTAAGTCGCATATACAATATAACTGCTGTCAACACATTTGGATTTTTACATATACAATTCATAAAAAAACAAAAATATGTATATAATATCTGAAGAATTGCTAAACTTCATATACTGATATTGACTTCGCGTATCATATTGGCAACAGTCGCGCTACACCATCAAAGTATCATATATGATACGGCGGCATATATTAAGTTAATACATGTCTTTTTTAAATCTCACCCGGTTCAGTTTGATCAGCTCCTCGGGAGTTACTTCTTCCAGCATCCTTAGGATTCCGTCCACGTCACATTGGCCTGTGACTACTTTGCTGGCTCCCACGAGATGGGCTTGCAACCAAATCATGAGAGACATTCTTTTGCTGTAATGTTATTAGCAAAAATCAATAAAAAATTATTCATTAAACACGATACACATTCTATTTCTCAAAGCTACAAAGCTCATGATGGAAATGATGATACGAGCTGAAAATAGTTACCTAGAAACTCCTCCCTAGGAATGATTGGATGTCCGATATACAGTTTATTATATATTTTGGTAATAAATGGTAATAGTAATAATTGTGAATGATGAATACTTGGAGCAGGTCGAAGAGTTTGTATATTTGAGAAGTATGTTTATGGGAGATGGAAAGATTGAGAGGGATATTGAAAGAAGGGTGAATGCAGGAAACTCCATTAACGGAGGACTGAACGCGGTTGGCGCTAACAAAAAGTTGTCCAAAAAAGCGAAGCTGGGTGAATGCTGATACCAACCCAGATGTATGGCAGTGAGGCATGGAATTAGCAGAGGAAGGATGAAAGTAAACTGAATGCTGTAGAAATGAGATCTCTGAGGCGAATGTGTGATAAAACCATGTATGATTGTGCGAAAAATGTTGAGATTCATGAAGAATGCAAGGCTGATGTAAGCGTAATGCGTAAGATTAAGAAAGGGACGCTTAGATGCGAATGAACGAAAAAAGGAGTGTAAGAAGAATATATGATGCGAATGGAAGAAGAATCCATGGACGCCCGAGGAAGACATGGCATGATCAAGTGAATCAAATACTTGGGTCGTATGAGTGCAATGTATGAATGTGAATGAAGCAAGAAGTGTATGCCAAGATCGAGTTGCTTTTCAGTCCGTCATCGTGTGAAAAATATGGAGATTCATAAAGAATGCAAGGCTGATGTAAGCGTAATGAGTAATATTGAAAAAGGGACGCTTAGATGGTTTGGGCATGTAGAGCGAATGAAAGAAGAAAGGAGTGTAAGAATAATATATGATGCGAATGTGAACGGAAGAAGAAGCCCGAGACACCCGAGGAAAACATAGCACAATCAAGTGAATTAAATACTTGAGTGGGGCCATATCAGAAGAGAATGTGTGAGAATGAATGAAGCAAGTGTATGAAAAGATGGAGTGGTTGGGCGGTTCGTTTTCTCTGCCTATCCCTGCGGAGAAATGGCATGATGGTTAGTTAGTTGTCGTAGAGTGTGTAATATGCAAGCACTGAACAACCATAAATTCATTTGAATTATATTCTTTTTAAATATGACAACACTACTAGACAAAAGGCGATCAGCCTGCCCTCTTTTGTTTGCAAAACAAAATCTTCATTCGCTTTCCTGCCTCTCGCTGAATCGGACGTGTTGTACAATATACTAGTGACTTGTTGACTCGCATATTACAATCGCTCCTAGTTATTAATTACCTTCTGAACTTTGTACGCGTTGAGAAATAAATCAATCAAATGGTGACCCTTCTTTTATTAATATCTCCGCGACAAACTTTAACGAAAGCGCTTTGGTAAGTATTGGTAAGTATCGTTAAATCGGCAACCTCCCGACGTGATTAATTAATTAACTAATTAACCGTTACACCATTAAATCATTTCTATCGTTAAAAGTGTAATATTTATTTGTTGTGTAAGAAAATTCCGCAGTAATAAGTGCGGGATCGCACTTTGCAGGATTGCAATTGCAATTACTACTTACAGGTGACTTGGAACCACACTATCGAATGGCATCCTTGGTTGGTAAAGAGAAGCAAAGGTTGCCCATAAATGAGATGGGCTGACAATTTCAAGAAAACTGCAGGCTTCGGATGGGTGAAGCCACTAAAGATTGGCAAATTTGAGACACCAGAAAATACTCGTTGTGGACCCAACTATTAAATTGCCAGAGTTCTCTCTCCCTCGGAAGACGTGGACCTCACTAAACCGCATCCGGGGCAGCCGCAGTGCGTATATGATGCTCAAATAGGGCCTAAAGGATTCTCAACTGCGTGAATGTGAACATATTCAAACAACAGAACGCATCGTAGAAGAATGTCCCCTTCATCAGATTCCCTATGGCACATCTGTCCTGAAACAAGTGACTCCCGATGCTGTCGACTGGCTGAATAACCTCAGGATCCTACTATGACCTCCACCAACTCTCCTCAACCAATTTTTATTTTATTTTTACAGTAACTCCACACAGGAGGCCCTGGGGGAAATAATTTCTCTCGAGGCTTATATCATCTTTGGGAATGTTGTATGGAGGGCCTTTTAGAGGTTAGGAACCCAGGTCTTGAAGAGACCCATGTTGTAGGAGGAAGGAAACACAGAGGCCAACAGATCATTCCACAGCCGAGCTGTTGAACGCAAGAACGGGTTGTAGAAGCGACCCGTTCTCATGTGACAAATGTCAAACGTGTGCAAACGTTGGGCGCGTTTGGCGTGATTCCTGAATGTGCACCGGTGCCGAATGGATCAATGACGCTAGTTCCTCAAAGCATCTTCCATTAAAATACCGGTAGAACAAGGACAGCATTACCACCTTATGTCTGTGCTCCAAAGATTGCAACCTGTTTGTTAGGATAGGCGAATCTATCAAACGGACCGCCCATTTCTGCACAAAGTCAAGGGTTTTTCAAATATTTTGGGTCTCCCAACCAGAGGTGGCTGCCGAAAGTGGGGTAGACTTGCAATTTGTATAGGGTCAGCAGTTGTGTACTATTAAAGTATTGCAGGCTCTGTACAGTATGCCCAGATTCTGAGAGGATAGCTATACTCTGGCTTCGATGGAGCCCCCATACCTGAGCTGGTCACTTAGAAGAAGAGAAGAATACCTACCTGAAAGTATGCTTATAATCCGAGTCAATCAGAGTGTAGTGAAGGTCCACAATGTCCAGCTCGTTCAGCTTCTCCACTATCTCCACCTTGGAAAGCAAACCCTTGAATGGCATCCCTTTTGTCTCGGCGAATGCGTCCACCTTCTGGGCGAAGAAGATGGAGTGATCCTTCAGGGTGGACTTGAAGACACACATAAACTGCTCGGTGCCGGAAAAATCATCCCTGAGACTGGGCCTACCTCCGGGAGTTTCTGAAAACCAATGGTTATTATTATTGAACAAAGGAGTGATGTACATATTGCACTCCTGCAACTATACTAGACGGCCTCCGTGGTTGAGTGGTTACGATCGTTTATTAATAAAAAATATTATATAGTATATTTGCTGATCGGGATTATTTTTTTTTTAGAATGACGTTACGAAGTTGTGAATTCTTGCTTGTCGTTTGGGTGCCTGATTTGACAACGAAAGTAATGCCTTGTGACGACAGTCCCTGCACAGTCCCCGTTAGATTTAGTTCCCTGTTAAATCGGCACTAAACGAGGAACATTTAAGTGTCAATGATTCAAAATGACGCTAATCGTGGATTTAATGATCATCATATGTGATGGAGTTTTAACTTCTAGTGCGCCGAGATTGCCCATTAGATACGCAAAATTAGTATCCGTTGAACGCCGGCGTATCCAATGGGCAACGTAACAACATACTTTTTTTCGTATATATATATATATAATATAACTAACTATTCTGGGGAAACTATTTCTGATAGATACATACAATTTTTACCAAAAAAAAAAGAACAATTTATTATAAAAATAGACTCAGCCGGTATACGACAGACCGCTTGCAAAATTTTACCATCGGCACACTACAGAAATATTAGGACACGTGTAATTACTCGTTCTAACCTAACCTTAGGGTTTATAGCTTCTTTGAAAAAAACATACCTGACAACATGAATTGCTTGAATTTCAGACCCCAAGGACGTTCCATATTCTGTCCAGATCTCCGGTTCTGTGAGTGACGTTGTGTCTGAAAGTTGGCTCTCTCATTCGACCAGGGGTTCTGGTAATCCTCCCATGGCCGTGGAATTGCAGACGCACCTAGAGTAGGAGTTACAAATACACAATGAGCTCTTGCCATTCTACTGATGTCTTATTCCAGTTCTTTGCGTCCAAATTTCCCAAAGTTGCAGTGCTTGTCAAGTTCAGATCTCCCGACACTCCGTCACCTGGCAGGTTTATTAAAGAGAAACCTCTTTGGTAGTTGGCTGTCTTCCATCCTTGCTAGACGTCCTGCGCGGTGGAGCCGTCTCAGTTGTAAGAATATTTCATTAGGTCCAGTTCAACACACTTATCAGTAAAGTTTTACAATTCAGACTACTTGTTCGTAATGCAAATAGATTATTGAAATAACACTTATTTGCATCGGCGGAGAATAGAAATAATGCGCATGAACTCATTTAAAATTTAGTAATTTTTCAAGTTTTTGTATTGAATTTTTAGGCTAGTTTTTTTTTTTTTTTCTTTAAACCCAAACTAAGAACCGATTTTAAATATAACTAGGTAACTAAAGTACCTGGGTTATTAATATTTTGGAGTAATTTTCATCTTATTTTGAATGTCAAGTGTGTTTATATAATAGATAAAAGAAGATAAAAGAAAAGATAGAAAATAGATAGAAGAAGGTTAATATATTTAAAAAAGGTTATTAGTTTGGGTTTAGAGAAAAAAAAAGTGTAAATTGTAAAACTTACTCACTTATCTTTGCAAGCAGCTGAAGTAAGTAGGTACCCGTTGTGAAATTCGAACTGGATCTATTGGTTTGATGATGAATCATTCTACCCTGGCCTATATTGGCAACCCAATCGGAAAATCTGTATTTTACCTTGAACAAAGCCTCCTACACAACATATTTTAAAATTATTTTGAAAAAATATTGTATACCTGACACCACGAGTTGCTTGAAATTGAGTCCCCAGGCCCAAGGCCCGACGTCCTTCCGCATGGGAAACGAACGAGGATTTTCTGTCCCTCGTACAGTCTTATTAAGGGACCTCCACTTCGCATGGGAATAAGTCGGCATGTAGTTGGCCGCTCTCAGGAAGATGCTTCCTTGATGGAAGCACGCCGAAATGTTCAAATCACCGGAGATACACAAGTCCTGCAGGGTTTTCTTGGTGCATATGAATGGAATCCCTCGCTCGGCATCCAAAAACCCCTTGTTTTCTGCGAGAAACCTCTGTAGACTCTCGAAAACGACATGTCCGAATTTTCGCGGACGCGAAACTCCGCTATTCAAGTCAAAAGGCAGCTCTGTTTTAGCCAAATCACGGAGATATCTCAGCTGAGAGGTGTCTTCTACAAATTCGCGGTCGTTCGAGATGCTGTAGAATCCGACGATCTTGGGGTACTTCTCTTTCAAGTTGAGTTTTTTGGAATTCATCGCTGACAGAAACTGCCACAAAAAAATTATACAAATATACCAGAATTAAAGCACGTGAGGATAGTCCTCCCGCGACTTACAAAGATTTCCTTTGTTAAACGTCTGACTGGTTAGAATGTGCCACGTCAGAGGAATTCGGACTGAGAAAAGGACGCGAAACGGTATCAAGTAGCAATAATGCGATAAGAAATTATGTTTACGGTGTCACCACCAAGAAATTTCCCGCGGTAAAATCAAGAACTACATACATCAATATACTGTATACTTTTAGTACCAAATAAATTGTAGTTCCTGATTTCGCCGCGGACTACATCACGTTGCGCAATGTATAAACAGTCTCTTCTACTTTGTATGGTTTTCAACTCTTGCTTCAGACAGAATTGATTTGTTTACTGTTTACATAACATCTCCCAAAGAAACATAAGCAGTTTGCATTTTGAAAAAGCCATAGAAACGTGTTTCTAAATAGTTTGCCATAGATTATTATTTGTGGGGATCCCCCATCGCGGCTACGAAAATAATAATAATGTCATATGAATCATGATACAGGTGATATAGCCTTTTGTAATCACCTAAAATAAATGACCGAATTCACCGAAATATTTAGATTTAAAATGTGCATTTTAAATAATAGAAATTCCCTGATTAGACCGGCCATAAAATGAATTTAGTACAAAGGCTAGCCGAACCTATTGTTAGAAAAATCGTAACTAAAATAATATAATCTTAATTGCTATTTTGGGAAAGTCCGCAATTCCTTTGGAATTTTATGGGACGGCAATAAACACCTCAAATGAATTGAGCCGCCCGACGGAACAAAGGCCGCTGAACAATGCGGGTTAAAAGATAATACCTACAGGTAGACAGGGAGACAGAAGGACAGTGGGCTCTCGTGGAGAGTCAGGTGCAGCCTTCCGCCCAGGAAGGAGTCGAGTGAAAGCTTCCACCGAGGAAGCACGAGTCGCGTGCAGTCTTCCACCGAGGAAGCACGAGTCGTTGCAAGAGTCCGCCCAGGACGGAAAAGTCGGTTGCAGTAGTCCGCCCAGGACAGACAGCCAAGTGAAACCTTCCGCCCAGGAAGGTTCCTATTCTCGCTCCTCTGAGAGGCCGCCCAGGTCCTCTGACGACGAGAGAATTCTACGCTTCCATCCCAGAAGGAAGTAACTGATCTTCGCCCTTCGGAGATCAACATCGGAGACCACCCAGGCCTCTGATTATCGCCGCGTTGCACCTACTCCCGATCCGGAGGTACACGAATACCTACTGCGAACGCGAGGACTGTACATACAACGCAGCCACTGGACCCTGGACAGCCATCACAAAAAAGGGAAGTGCCTCTGACTCTAATGATAATTCCTCCCACAATGTCAGCCAATGAACCTCTAATTTTAACTACAAAGACTTTAACAGTAGAATTAAGTAATTGCCTAAGCCAGTGAACCTCTAATTTTAAGTACAAAGACTTTAACAGTAGAATTAAGTAATTGCCTATCTAGTTTTATTGAATTTATTAGGTCTAATTAAGATTAACTCTAGTTTTAAGACTAACCCCACGACTATCAAAATAAATTACTTGTAACTACCTAAGATCGCATTTCTATTCCTCCCTTTTTGCGTTATTCCTAGAATAATACCAACTGCCCGACGCACCGTCATATCACAGGCATTCAAATTAGACGATACCTATTTTCATACAGATTGGACGTGAATTATTTTCATACATAGAATTTCATGCAGATTTGCAAACATAGTTGCCATTAAAGAAGAAAGAACATTGTGGGGCCGTACGTATCATCAAAAAATGGCAGCACCTTCACAAAATGTCAAAAAAATATTTCAAAAATATGCGCGAAATTCACAATTCCGAACAGAAACACGCTTTCACAATCAATTTAAATACAGCCTAATTTACATTTGATCTTTTTGACAATGCCTTAAATTATATTCCTAAATAAACACGCATCATCTCCACAAAATAGGTAATATTAAAATTACGTAACAGAATGACTGCGGTCAAAGAAAACGCGCTAAACTCGACAATGTGTTCGCGTATTGTTTACTTAAAGCAAAATGAAAAAAAATATATCAAAAATATACTCTAACTCCAAAATACTGAATAGTAATAAACACGTTGTGTCTTATCAGCATATTAAATATAAAAATAAATAAACGCGCAAATTTTCCACATTACATACTTAGAAAAACAATGACAGACGAAGAAAACAGCTGATCACGACGTAATGTCCGCAATCTTAAACTGGACGAAAAAATGAACACGTCCTATTTTTCAACATTTTTCCATAGAAAAAGACAACTCACCTCCAATCTGGATGAAAATATGTATCGTCTAATTACCACTTTGGGGTGGGTTCGAAATATATCTTGTAATAGGATCTTGTAGGTAGGAACTAAGCTTCGCTTTATGTATTTCGATAAGTCGTTTATTCTTCTTTTCGAACATTAAAGGGGTTAGTTACAATTAGAGTTAATCTTAACTAGGTACAAATATCATTAAAATTAGAAAGTCAAGTACTTAATTCTACGTGAAAGTCTGTATTCTTAAAATTAATTTAACTGGGCGATGGGACGATTACAACAAGAGTTCAAAAGCACTTCCCTATTACTATGGTTACCCAGAATCCTCGCGTGCCTGTGGCTGGTCTCCGAAGGGCGATCTGTAACTTCCTGGATGGAAGTCTGGAGCACCTGCGGTCAGAGGGCCTGGGTGGCCTCTTCGAGGGGTGAGAATGGGTACCTTCCGGGGCGGAAGCGTACAGTCGACTGTCCCGTGGCCTGAACGGCCTCTCCGAAGGGCGGAGATGGGACAACCTTCCGAGCCGGGGTTCTGAAATCAACTGTCCTGACGACCAGCTCCTTCTGTTGCTGGTTGTTATCTGTCGTAGGGATATAATTCTCCCTTTCCCCGTTTGACTGAAACGTTGCCTTGGTTCCCTGGTGCTAGTGTCGACCATTAACTAGTACGATCGCTAGATGCCGTTGGTGGGCCCGTTCCGCAACTTACACAATAATTGTTCAGAAAGCTATGTTTAGGCATGAGAGAAGTATTCAACATAGGCTTACTTATTAAATTGCTAACTCTAAGTGTACAATAATGTTCTTATATCTAGTTAATTAAATCTAAAGTTAATATTAATATTGAGAGATTGCATAACGTTTAAGATATTTACCAATGCACGAAACATTTTCCCACAGTTTGAGCGAGATCGTTTAGTCCGTTCGAATGTCATTTTTATTACCCGCTTTGTCTGGCGGGCCGCTAAGGTCCCTTTGGTTTATTGCTGTCCTCGGGTGGAAATGTACTTTGTAAAATCATGCCGACGTTTCAAAGCAATAGGTAACTCTCGGAGCTTTATGGTAGTTTCCGGTCCGTCAATAATGTACGTTGCTAGCCTATTGTGCAATTTATTCAAGGCCCATCTAGTCAGGGGAAATTATCAGGAATTGAGACGCACATGTTTCAATGTAAGTAGGTCTGTAAATTCGGCCTTGTGTGATGTACCAAAGTGTATATCAATTTAATAGTTTCTAATAACTTGAAGGGCAGAAATCAGCTACATGTTATTAAATTAATGTATATACAGAGTGAACAGCTAACCGCGGTGTGGATGATTTTTCATTAATTACTTACCTATTTTAAACAGCTTGATATACCCATTAGTACAACCCACATGGCCAAATTCTCAAACCTACTTACTTTAAAACATTTGCGTCTTAATTTCTAATACTTTCCCCCGAATAGATAGGCTTTGAATAAATTGTACAATAGGCTAGCATCTTTCATCATCGACGGACCGGAAACCGTCATAAAGCTTAGAGAGTTAACCCATTCTTTTAGAACATCGGCATAATGTGACAAAGGACACTTCCACTCGAGGACAGTAATAAACCAATACGACTCGAGCTGCCCGCCAGACAATACGGGTCATAAAACCTACCCGCTCTTACACGATATTTTTTTTCATCCAGATTGGACGTGGGTTGACTTTTTCTCTGGAATTTTCTATGAAATTTTCCATATAAAAAGACGACTCATGTCCAATCTGGATAAAAAAGTATCGTGTAAGAACGTCTTTACTCGGACCCAAACGACCTCTATATTAATAAATATAGGATAAATTCTCGTTGCATTGCTAACTAACTAACTAACCATGACGCCGTTTCTCCACAGGGGTAGGCCAGAGAGGACGGACCGACAAACAACTCGATCTTGGCATACACTTCTTGCTTCATTCACATTCATACAACGCCTCATACATTCTTCTGTTATTCCGACTTCTGACATGGCCCGACTCGAGTATTTGATTCACTTGATCGTGCCATGTCTTCCCATGGCGTCCCCGGCTTCTTCTTCCATTCACATTCGCGTCATATATTCTCCTTACACTCCTTTCTTCGTTCATTCGCTCTACATGCCCAAACCATATAAGCATCCCTTTCTTAATCTTGTTCACTACGCTTACATCAGCCTTGCATTATTTATGAATCTCAATATTTTTCACAGGATCATACGTGGTTTTACCACACATTCGTCTCAGACATCTCATTTCTACGGCATTCAGTTTACTTTCATCCTTCCTCTGCCAATTCTATGCCTCACTGCCCCATACATCAGGGTTGGTATCAGAACTCCATTGTGGACTGCTAGCTTCGCTTCTTTGGACAACTTTTTGTTAGCGCCAACCGCGATCAGTCCTCCGTTAATGGAGTTTCCAGCATTCACCCTTCTTTCAATATCCCTATCAGTCTTTCCACCTCTCGTAAACATACTTCCCCAAAAGTATTCGTCATTCACAACTAAATTGCACACTGTTTTCGTACTCTCTCTTTCAAACACCATTACGTTAGACTTACTTATATTCATCATTAGCTCATTGTTCATATATACTTCATTCATCCTAGATACGAGGGACTGTAGATCTTCCATACTGTTAGCAATCAGCACCGCATCAGCACTGCATACAACATCCAACATACTTTAATATTACTCATTTTCGCGCCCATGCCCACCTATTTCAATTCTTGCATATAATTATCCATGTATAGATTGAATAACCACGGTGACATTATACAGTCTTGCTTAATACCTTTTGTGATGTCAAACCACTACGTAAATTCACCGTTTACCCTAACACATGCAACGCTTTCCTCGTACATACTTGGACAATACCTTCCATAATTTTTTCCTCTCAACTCGGTCGTATGCTTTTTGTAGATCTACAAAGGCACAGAAGAGTTTCTGGTTTTTTGCCAGAAACTTCTTTGTGAGCATACTCATCGAGAAAATCTGATCGATACACCCCCTTCCACTCGTAAATGCACCTTGCACATGACATATTTTATCGTTATGTGTATATTAATAAAGTGGTGAATTCAAAGTAATTTTTTTAAAATTCATTCATAATTTTAAATTACAAGATTTGATCAAATATTAAGCGTCACGTTTGAAGTGTGATGAAGTTATGGAATTTTAAGGATTCGGCATTTTTTCCAAAGTGTAAATTAAATTTATAATTTATATGCTTAAAGAATTTATGTTGAATGCTCGCGATTCTTTCAATATGGGCTTGGTATAAAGGTGTCCATATCGGAGTGCAATATTCTAAGTGAGAGCGGATATACGCGGCGTAAAGGGAGTATAGAGTCTTTATATTGCGAAAAGGTTTTGAAATACGAATTATAAATCTCAGCATTTTATTGGCTTTATTCATAACCTCATTAGTTTGTTTGACAAAATTTAGTTTCACATCCAGCATAAAAGAGTGCATGGGATCTCCCACGAGTATGCTTGTTAGGAAGGTATAAGTATATCTCTTTCAGCATAGGTGGATTACACATGGTTCCAGAGATTAGCTGAAAGAAACGTATACCTAAAAGTATTTTTCGGCGATCTTCTAAAGTGTGGAAGCAGTATCAAGCAATCCCGAAACACATCGTCAGTAATCAAACTTCATCAACAACCAAATTATTGATATTTATGTTTGAATAGACAAATATGGACATCAATCATCTTTGCACTAATTCATTCATACACAACTAGGCTTTATCTTGATTTTTCCATATAGGATCTTGACAAAATTTCCTCTTATCTTCTTCCCTTGTTGTATTCGGGTCGAGGGCCCATCGGTTTAACCAGGCGCCTACAGACGTCCCTGTCCTGGTTACGACATTGGCTTTTGTGATTCCTGTACTCCTCTCATAAATGTAAGGGTTGATTTATAGATATCTAAGTTGATAACTTGGTCTTGAAATTAAACCTAACTCTGTTTTTTTCTTTCTTTTATCACCGAGCTATAAAGATACCACAATAATGAAAATACGATTATTTACATTTCTTTTAGGTATCCACCGCGTCCGTGGAATTCTACTTCAGCATTATCTTCGCAGTGGGAATGTTCTTAGAAATGACGATATTCTGTTATTTCGGCGATAATATTATGCAAGAGGTAAGAAATTGTCTAAATCAAGACCCTTTCTGAGAATTTTGTTAAGATTACCTTGTCGATTAAGAGGAACAACTGCGCGGTCTGTTTCATACAAAATTTATTTTTGGATATGAGGCCAAAATACCCACCCAAATTTAATGATATTTTTTTAAAACATAAGGAATAGTAAATATCTAATAGGAATGAGAAGTATTTTTTAATTATTTTTGTTTTAGTTTAGAAAATATAAGCCACACAAGATGACAATTTATTCATTTCTTTAGGAGGCGACTTTGGTAAATATTTGTGACTAATTGGATGCCATTTTTGAAAAAAATTTCCCCCGTCCTACCTCAGGAATATGATGAAGTATACAATAAAATTTGAATTTGCTTTTGGGATAGACTTGAATTCAACTTATAATGATGCTTAGATAATTTAACGGGGAGAGGGACGTCGGAGAGATATTATTTATTAATTCAAAATAATGATAGTATTATTACGCAATACGATAAACATAATGTTTTTAAATAGTAAAATATTTATTAAATATTTTATAAATTTACATAGGCTTAGCATTTATCAAAATCTAATCAGAAATATTACTTTTTTCTGGCCGTTCCATTGTATGTTTTACAAAATATTTAAAATACGAATATGATTTTTAAAGTGGAGAAAAGAATGTTTAATAATTTGTCGTTGCGTTTTTGTAAGTAAACGTAACCAAAAATTTGTAATCCGCATTACAAAAAAAAAACAATCTAGAGATCTACTGCAGAGACCGCCCAGGCTCTGCACCGCGAGTGAGTTTTACGCTTCCGCCCGAGAAGGAAGTTCGACCTCCGCCCTTCTGAGATCTACCACAGAGACCGTCCAGGTTCTGCACCGCGAGTGTGTTTTACGCTTCCACCTGAGAAGGAAGTCCGATCTCCGCCCTTCGGAGATCTACTGTAGAAGTCGCCCAGGCTCTGCACCGCGACTCGACCCCCCGCTTCCGCTGAGGAAGATACTTATCTTCACTCTTCGGAGATCAAACCTTCGAAGACCATCCACTGGACCCTGGACAGCCATCAGTAAAGGGAAATGCCTCTGAACTCTCGTGATAATTCTTCTACCCTGTCACCCAGTGAATACTATACTTCGACGTAGTATCAACACCCAAAGAAAAACTTTTACCTAGGATAACTAAGACTTTCCCGTATAATTAAGCCCAGTGAATCTCTAGTTTTAAGAATCAACTTTCCCGTATAATTAAGCCCAGTGAATATCTAGTTTTAAGAATACAAACTTTTACGTAGATTTAAGAAAAGTGAATAGTTAATTTTAAGAACCGTAGAGTTAAGTAGTTAACTCTAATTTTAATGATATTTCATACTTAATTAAGATTAACTTTAGCTTAAGACTAACCCCACGATTAGAAAAATAAATGCTTTATAATAATTACATAAATTGCTTTTCAGTTCCTAACCTTTTTGCGTTGTTCCTATAATTATAACCCACTGCATTAATTAGCGTCTTATCAACATCAGTTAGTCTGTGATAAATATAACTTTTTCCAGAGTTCTTTGCTACCAGAAGCTATTTACAAATGCAACTGGCTGTCGACTGACGTGACTTTCAGAAAATCGATGCTGATTTTCATGGAAATTTCAAAAGTACCACTTACAGTTTCAGCCGGAAAGTTCTTTCAACTTTCCATACAAACGTTTGTCAATGTAAGTGCACCAATTAAAATATCTATATTTTTATACATTAATGTTTGTCTGTCTGTCTGTCCTCGATTTTGTTGAAAATTACTAGACTGGTGTCGCTGAAAATAACACAATGTATTCTTATTATAGCCGGGAAGGTTTATATAGTAGTTTGAATAAAATCCAATATGTAAAACTGTTGCTAGAACGTTTTAAAATTAGTATGAAAAACATTGAACCCGCCATGTTGTATTGGGGTTAGTTCATAGATATACCACTATGGTTAGCCACAAATTACATATTCAAAAGAAGAAGGTTTGTTTGGGTAGAATATTTTCAAAATGGTAGGTACCTACTTAAGAACTTTATTGTTTAGATGTGTTTTGAAAAAATAAATGTTTGGAATCGAATAAAATTTTCAAATTATTTCTTTGTTTAGAGATAGTAATAGTCATCACAAGGCATTAGTTTCGCTGTAAAATCAATTATGGCACCCAAACGACAAGCAAGAATTCACAACTTCATAACATTGTTAAAAAAATAAAATAAATCCCGAGTAAGACCGGGTACACATCAGCTTATTTTATCAGCTAATTTAAATGTGATTCTTTGCAATATATTTATTTCACAGACAGTTTTAATGATTGTATGTTTTCTTTCAGATATTGAAGTCTTCTTATTCATATTACGCCGTATTTAAAGGGTTAATGGGAAATGAGAAGACAGGCCATTGAGAAAGTTCATAAGCAGGTTATGACAATACATCTACTTCTTCTTCTTAACAACCGTCGTCCAGCTTTGGACACACCCACTATATTAATTTGCCGTTTTTTGATGACTATCACCAATCCGAAGCCTGTAGTTCTCTTCAAATCGTAGCCCATCTCAAATGTTTTTTAAGAGAGTGCAGTGTAAATTTATTAAGAGCAAAAAAATTAAGTTATTGTTCCCACTCCCACCATGGAAGAAAAAACTTTGGTCTGTTTTATTAAGTAAGTACTTTCTGATGATGTACAACTGGCTGGGAAAGGGTGCACACGTTATGTTTTGGTTATGACAGTTCGTAAATAAATAATACGTAGTGACAGCGTTCTCGCATTGTTTTAATTTGAATGTTTTCGTTTTGCCTCGGCAGCAGTGATTCTGACGGGGAATTCTTTATTTCTTAAATTTATTCATTCATCATCGTTTCCGTCATGGCAGGGGTAAACACAGATCCGAAAAAGCGACAAAACATAGAAAAAATCAGGCAAAAAGGTTTCAAGACGAACGGGAGACAAAGACACGATGGTTTCGGTCGGTTAGTTCCGCCGGCGTTAATGAGGATTTCTTTCGGACCTCCTGGGTTTCATGCTCCGAGACAGGGAAGATTTCTTCCGGGACCCATGTTTCGCCCACCGCATATGAGATTCCCATGGCCCCCGGGAGGTTTCAATCCACTCCTGCGTGGGCCCCCCAGACCTCTCGGCCCTCCTAGGCTGCCACCTCCCTTCATGCAGCGCCCGCCTCATCACAGAGACTTTCCGATGTCTCCTCGTCAAGTGCCTCTTCTACCTAATCCGAGACTTCTAACTAACTTCATACAAAACATGCATAATCCTGGCAACAATAATAAAACATCACAAATAAGCACTCATACTACGCTGCGAGGAGATGGAGTCGATTTGATGCAACCCTGGGTGAGGGATCAAATGTTTGTAGAAAAGCAGCGATGTAAGCATTTGCTACAAGTGGCCAAACGCTCCCAGAGACCCTGCGACTGGCAAGAGGTCAGGAACTCCAAGAAGAGGTCATCCCTGATGATGAAGGCTGTCCAGGAGGGGCTCCTACTCCAGCAGCCGGTGGGGAACTTTGGGGCGGTCCAATCAAACCCAGAGTTAGATTCAAAAGCAGTGGATTTCACAGAAGATTTAATATTCTAGGTGAATTTGAACATGTTTGTACCTCCTGCTTAATAATTTGGCAACAGTCTTTCTTACAATATAACAGCTGTGAATCTCAACTTCTAAATCAAACTATCACATATATTAATTCAACCTAACCGATTCTGAACTGTTGCCTCTATTTGTTGCCGTAATACAAATGGCAGTAAAATTTTACAATTCCGCCGTACTGTTAATACGCATAGGTTTTTAAAATAAAACTTCGTATTGGATTAATAAAAATTAGAAAAAATATTTGCATACTTGCAAATGCAAAATAATGCATTTAAATTTCAATATTTATATACACGTAAGTTTCTGGGTCCGGTAGGGAATCGACATAAACCTCACGCATCATACCGACGGGGCACTTCTCCGTACATTTCATTGGGCGCTAGTTCACCACTCGGGGGGGAAGCAGGAGTAACACAACATACTTCTGTTATACCGCAAGCGGGACAACAATTCAGTAGCTTCTCGGTAAATACGCATCCAGTAAATCTATGTACTGCCTTTCGATCGTTTATGCGCCATTCACCCTTCAAGTTCAAACATGGAGCGGGTATGAATTTTCAGTTAATAATGGAGGTAGAGAAATATGCACGCCTTTATAACTATAAATTACTGGCATATGGAGTAAAGGGGACAACGGAGAAAGCTTGGTGTGCAATAGGAAAACTTCTTATATGAGTAACGTGCTGGACCAGTTCTTAGAATGTTTTTTTTGACATTCGGTACATATGCCGGAATTTGACATCATATCTGGACAGTTCCCTGCCAGCAATAAATAACCTACAAAGAATTTTACATTCGATGTAGGGTGGACCTAAAACCTCCTCCTTTTTTGTCTCGTTCAAAGGAATAAATAGCATACCAGAGCCTCGTCTTCACTTGATTTACTCGACATTTCTCGATTTTGACTTTGAATCCGATAACATTCAGCGGTAAATATGATAACAGAAATCTGCAATACCAATAATTTACTGATGGCTACAAATCACTACAGACCCGTCCCGTCAGAGAGTCGATGTAGGAAATATCGTGAAACATTTCCTGCATTTTTGCTGCATCCGGTTTATGTAGATTCCCTAATGGACCGTCAGAGAGCGGCCTTACAGTTGATAAATTGATGCCATGTTGAATATTTATCCATATGAAGTTAGACCAAGATACAATCGTAAAATATTACTTCCAGATCATTAAAATAAATCTATGCGACTACCAGTTAGGTACTGATTTTGTGAAAAGTGAATTGTAAAATTTTACCTAATTGGCAAGACTACTATAAATTTGATTTCCAGAAGCTCTTTCTGGGAATTTTATCTGACCAATCTCTTGTACTTTTTTGTTTTTGTAATGACTGCCTGCACAAGAGTTGCCACTGCCCAGAGCCGGCGGTATTATGACAACCCCAATATTGAGGTTGTGAGGCAAAGTAAAGAAGGTGTAGAATGGTTTCAAAGCCATTTCAATTATGAATTATGGTACTTCGCCAAGGTGCTACTGAAATTTGTTTCCAAGCATTTATGAAAAATCAGTGTGATGATGTGATCCTTGTAAATGGAACAGCTCTCATGACTCATGAGCAACAAAGTGTAATAAATTCATTGCGGTATATAAATAGAGTCTACGTTCCTTGCAAAATCAGTGTAAAACATTGTTTCCCCGGAGCATTTGAGTTACCGGTGTGCCTACTTCATTTTTTCCTTGACCTTTTTAGCATTAAAAAAGCCAATTTAACACTAATATTGATTATGGTAAAATTGATCAAACGACATGTCCAGTCATGAAGGCATTTTGCAGTTATCATTGAAGATTCATACCCAGTGGGCACTTGTAATTGACTGAAGCCCGTGTTATCTCAACGATGCCAATTGACCTCATGTTGTTGCCCATATTTGGAATGTTAATGTTTGCTCCATTTGTATACCTCAATGAATACATTAATAAATCTTATCCAATGGATAGGAGTCATATTTGGGACACAAAGGACCATTTATACTATTTTATTGTTGTCAAATTTACATGTATTTTAATAAGGACATTTGTAATAGTGCCGCCACTGAGAGATTGTGTTTGGTAGTGATTTTTAATGGTTGAAGTATAGTGGCCTTCATACAGTTTGAAAATGGCCTTAAACACCGAAACAGGTGTCACAATAATAAAAACTAAAAATACTTGCACAACTTAATAATAACATTATTAAATTTGATTTACATTAAATAAAATAAAAAAAATTCATACAGTTGTATCCAAAAATGTTTTTGTGTGGAAAGCACTGTAGGTTTATTCACTTGAGGAATGAGTGTTTCGAGTATGTTAAAAAAAAACTTTTTAAGCCTTCTGGTGTCCATCTGAGGACATAGGCTTCCCTTAAATCTTTTGGCAGCTTTCAGCCATTCAAAACCAGCAGTTCGCTTTAATCTTTTGTGAGGGCCTTTGGCATATCAGAATTCTAATAACGGTAATCTGTTAGCTTTGCTATGACTGCTATATGCCCACTCGACTGTGGAGATTGTAACGATAATGTGGGATACTTTGGTTTTGTTCCTAATCCACTCTTTAGTCATTCTTTCTCACAGATATATAGGTCGACTCTTCTCTACATATTGTAAATTCATAAAGTTTTCAGTTTATTATTATATTTTACCTACGGAGGATGTTTTAAGCTGTCCGTGGATAAAGTGCACTAACTTCAGGAGGTGATTCTAAATGATATTACAAGTCAAAAGATAAATAACTTTACTAATGATAAATTAATAATAATTTACCCCGTGAGTGTGTAAGTGTGGCCACATCGCACATGTATATGTGATGTGTATCCATGCACATAAAAAATAGCACAAAGTGAGAACTTTGATGTTTAAACAATTGCACTATAAGAAACTCCAACAAATGTCTATTCTAAATATATAAGTTTTATTGTATTTTGATGGATAAAATTTATAAATCTTTATTTAACCTTTGCTATTTAAAAAAAAATATGTATGACTTTTGTCACACTCTTTAAACTATAGAAGCTTTATGGCGCATGAGTGACAGGGCATGTATGGTGCGGCGCAGGTGTGCGCTTCCGCGTCTAGTTAATAAAAAACTATCTCATCAAAACACCCTGTTCTGTTGATATCATTGCATTCTCATCATCCGATGTCACGGGTCTAGTCCGCACGTATTCTGGTTTTGGATTTGTATGGAAATTTTGTTTGTCGATTTTGTTTTCTATTTTTTTTATAGCTTTTGTGAAATTTAAACATAATTTGGGTGACTTTAAACTCTATAATTGTTGTTCAATGTAAAAACTATAACTATTATTAATTATGTAAATATGATATATTCACTGGCAAATCGACAACCAACCATTTATGAAATATAAATATTATTATTATTCTTTGCGTTAAACTTTGTAAAAAGGTACATATATTTTTTACTTATGTTAAGTTATGGTTTACTATGATATGTAATATATAATTATGTATACTAAAATTAATTCTTGTTTTGACATAACCTCAAAAATGACATTTGGGATATTAGAAATACGAAAAAATGAATGAAAGTGCGGCTATGGTTACGTTTTTATACTGCAAAAACAATAGTGGTGAGATGCTGACATTTCACAATGTGTCCTTCAATTAAAAGCAGTACAATTTTTCAAATATAAAAACGTCTCGAATTTTTGCATACAAAATTGAGTATGGAGAATCTATTTAACGGCAAATTCGATGGCCCATTGATGTTGCACCCAACAAGCCATAAATTTCGTGCGTTTTATAGGACATCGAAGTTATTTATCTTTTTTACTTACACTATCATGTACAATGAGCTCTCAAAGTTTCTGCATTTTCCCCTCGGACATCTTGTATGTGTGTAATTGTGTGATAAAATCATGTAATGTTGTCCTTTTTGCATGAAAGTAAGAATCGCCTTTTAGGGTATCGCGTATTGTATCCGATCTTTGGTATTTAATACCAAAAAGGATTGCAATTTGCAAACCATTTTTGCGTAAGTTTAATGTTTGAGTGGTTTATAACATAATATGTAATATTATTTATCTAAAAGATACCAAATTGGAAGACAATTTAGTCTGACAGAAGCGTCAACCCTGTTGATCTTTAGTTGTAAGTTTTGTTTAGTTTAAAATAAATGTTTTTTGTGTGCAGAGCATACAGAAACAGTATTTCTAAGGAAATCTCGGATTCAGGTCTTAAGAAGGGTACAAATAATCAATAATTATATTGAATGGAAAGCTGGTAATTAACATAGGTACTTAGTGTTAAATGAATTATTTATATATACTGAAACCTTTTGTGGTAATATAATATTTGTAATATTTAGGGGGTATTTCACAACCTTTGAGTAAAGTGACTTCCATAGCGGGCACCCCAATACTAAAAAAGCCATGGCGTCGAAAGATTGGACCATTCGGTCGTCCTTTCCTAAAGTCGGTAGGCTTGACTTTAGGAAAGGACGACCGGATGGTAGAACCTTTCAACGCCATGGCTTTTTTAGTATTGGGCCTGCTGTTTGTGTGGAAGGTACTGAGTACTCATCGAGTAACTTTAATCATAAAATTAACATGACGGTAAACCGGCGGCCATTAAACATCTGTCAAGTAGCTCCCAATTAGTTTTTTGTTTGCCCCTAGGTAAATAATTTCCCTCAGGGCCTATGTCATCTTGGAGGATGCTGTGTGTAGGATCTTTTTAAGGAGAGAAAGTTTTTGGAAGGAAAAAGGTACGAGGGGTGGGTCGGAACCCGGGGATCAGTGTGTCCAGGAATGACGGATGTATGAATCCATCTCTCCCACTGTGGTGGAAGGCAATAATGGATCGAGGGTCTGGCTGAAGAACTCAAAGAGTCTCCCTCAACCGGTCTTTCCCAATCTGGTCAGCCACGCAGTTGATGAGCAGACGCATCCGCTGTCAAGACCCGGACAAACCTCACCCCATGAACCCGGGCACCCCTGCTAAGTCCCCTCCCGTAGTGATCCACTAGGGGTGACCTATAGCAGAGGTGTTGGTTATCCAATTAATGGTTCTCGGGGTGGCGGTACTCATACCCGCCTCCCAAATTGTTAACAGTAGAGTTGAGTACTTGACGGATAGTGTTGTGAATTCAGCAGTGGTGAAACAGATAATATACATTACTCAACCAGTAGCTCAAATCTAAATACCCCCTAATTGTTCAATTTAATTGGACATGGATTAATTATTATTGTTCAATAATTGGTGGTATGGGTAGGCATTAATTTTGTGGATATTTATTATTGAAACACCATGTATTAGAGGAACACAACAGGCACGTGGGTTGATACGATAGCACAGTTAATTATTTCTAATTTTATGAATATTTATTATTGAAACACCATATATTAGAAGAACACAACTGGCACGTGGGTTGATACGATAGCACAGTTAATTATTTCTAATTTTGTGGATATTTATTATTGAAACACCATGTATTAGAGGAACGCAACAGGCACGTGGGTTGATACAATAGCACAGTTCATTATTTCTAATTTTGAGACTCAATTCACGGAGGAATTCCATTTTAGTATGAATTTTTTATTTAAAAACCTTTGTAACTTTCTTCCGCTTGTTTATTTCAGACCGGACTTACAACGGGCATCTTCAGACTGGTACAATTTACACTAAATACTATACATACGTATCATCGCCAGAAAGCAATACTGCTGTAACCACCACTGCCTACGAAAATACTTTGTATACACCTTCGATCACAATTTAAAGTGGACTGACCACATTATTTATTTAAATAACAAAATTAAGTTACTTTTTAAAACAATCAGGAATGTCCTCAGTACAAAAGATTTGATTAAGATCTACCTGGCTCTCTGCCAATCACTATTAGAATATGGTATTATCGGATGGGGCAGTGCTAATGATAATACTCTTAATTTACTCATTAGAACACAAAAAGCCATCGTGAAAATAGCACGACGAAATCTTCAACGCTACTAACATCATGTCAATAAAACAATTATACTCTAAAACAGTACTACTTTACATTAATATATACAAAAAACAAGAAATAACAACAATCACACATATATTAGAAACACTAGATCTGAGTCAAAAACACATACAACAAGGAACCACAAACACAACATTTGGACAAAAAAACTTCTCATACTAAAATAGTACTAAACTCTAAAATCAAATCCCACTCTCCTTCAAAAATCACAACAATAATAATAAATTTTACAATCAAATAAAACACTGGATACGTTACATAGGGAGATCTGAAATAGAAAATATACCAACACCAAATACAGACTAACACCGAAACCACTCAACTGCACTTAAAACACCTCACCTTAATTTTTTTTTTTCTGCAATCATGGCAATATTATATTTTAATTTAATAGTTTGTAAATGAAGCAGCACGGGAAATCCCAGTGAGGATATCATTATTTGTTATTTTGTTATAAAAAAAAGTAAGATAATAAAACATTTTTATTATTATTTCACCGGGTTTTTTTTCTGCGTCGATCTATCTGGGTTTCGTGACTAAAATGAAAAATAAGACCTGTACGACGTAGGAAAAACTCTTTCTTTTGTCAATATTACATTTAATTGATATACGAGGTGTGTTCAAAAGAAAAGGTGAATTTCGAATTTTTTCGAAAAGTATTTATTTATTCATCAATATCCGTTTTCTCCCCTTCAAAGTAATCCCCCTCAGATATAATGCACTTATGCCAGCGCTTCTTCCAATCCTCGAAGCACTTCTGGAATGTGCTTTTCGGTATGGCCATCAGCTCGTTCTTCGATTCTGACTTTATCTCATCAATTGTGGCAAAACGCTTTCCTTTCATTGGTCTCTTCAGTTTCGGGAATAGGAAAAAGTCGCAGGGAGCCAAATCTGGTGAATACGGTGGTTGAGGCATGATTACGGTGTTGTTTTTGGCCAAATAATCACGAACAAGCATTGATGTGTGAGCTGGTGCATTATGGTGATGCAAAATCCATGATTTGTTTTTCCACAATTCCGATCGTTTGAGCCGTATTGCTTCACGCAAACGTTGCATAACTTCCTTTTAATATTCCTTATTAACCGTACGACCTGTTGGCAAGAACTCACGATGCACCGCGCCATTGTAATCAAAGAAAACAGTGAGCAAAACCTTCACATTTGATCGAACTTGGCGTGCTTTTTTCGATCTTGGCTCTTCTGGCCGCTTCCATTGGGATGATTGGGCCTTGGTTTCGACGTCATAACCATATACCCACGTTTCATCACCAGTTATGACCCTTTTGAGCAAATCTGGATCGTCGTTGACGTCATTCAACAACTCCTGAGGGATACTAATGCGACGTTGATTTTGCTCAAAATTTAGCAATTTCGGAACAAACTTCGCTGCCACACGTTTCATGCCCAAAACATCCGAGAAAATTGCATGGCATGAGCCGATTGATATGCCAACATCCTCTGCAACTTCCCTAATAGTGATTCGACGATTTTCCAAAACCATTTTCTTCACTGTTTCGATGTTTTCTTCGTTTGTTGACGTGGTTGCAACTCCAGGACTCTCATTGTCATTAACATCTTCTCGGCCTTCTCTAAAGCGCTTGTACCACTTATAAACACTTTTTTGAGACAAAGTAGACTTGCCAAATGCCACAGTCAACATTTTAAGTGCGTTGGAGCACTTTATTGCATTTTTAACGCAAAATTTAATACATATTCTTTGATCCATTTTTTTATCAAGTAAAAAATCGAAGAACACACAAAAACATGACTAACCTTTCCAGTTGTCAAAAACAAACCACTAATCCAAAATGGCTGATAATGCTAACATATGATAAACATATGTGTACCAACATAACAAAAAAAAAATTCGATAATTGAATGTACACACCCCTCGATAATTCAAAATTCACCTTTTCTTTTGAACACGCCTCGTATAAGTCTCAAAATCCTGCATTTTTTTTTACAGCAATATTGCTTTCCTGCGACGATACATACCATAGATTTAGTTTAAAATATACCAGTCTGAAGAAGCCCGTTATGTGAAACCGGTCCTAAAATAAACAAGTAGAAGAAAGTTACAAAGGTTTTTATAATAAAGAAATCATATCAATAGCGTGTTTAAAGCAAATACCCGGATGGCGGAAGGTCCCGAGATCAAGTCTCGATTACACTAATAAGTCTTGTTGCGTGTTTGAATGATTATTTATATTTTTTCAATGCTGTGTGGGATCTGATCATATATACTAGAAACAATAGAGATGAGCCATGAACCATTATTAGTATGAAACGCCGTGCACAATGCGTGTCACCAATTATACTGCTGCTCACATCTACGCATAGCAGCATCCTGCCTTTGTTTCTAGGTATACACCTAATGCACAGCTTTCCACCGCTTTGAGAGTCCGCGCAACTTGGTCGTAGATCAGCGACAGTCGGCACGTTTCCATGCCATATTGCATTGTTTCTATTATATATGGTTTTTCCAATATGTCATACATACATATATGGTTTGAATATTATTCATATTTTTTTAGATGCTGTTTAAATCTGATAACTAGGTTTCTAGTAGTGGTTACCCATTTCACCATCAAATTACAGTCTGACATTTAAAAGTAGACAAAAATGAAGGGTGCTGTGATTGTTTAAAAGGTTTTAAATGATAACACCAAAATGGCTTATAAGAAAAATTAAAGTATGTTTAGAAATGTGCAATGGTCCAAATGCATATTTTTTACTTTCAAACTGTCTTTCCGCAATTTTATAACGTTTTGCAAGGAAGATACCCATTTAATACATGGAAAGGCGTTTTTTAGTGTATTTCTGAAATTTATGTATCAAAATACCCATTTATTAGATGTTAAATCGAAATAAAATGTTATTTTGGATTGTTTCTTTAAAACGAAATGTCAAACTCGAATGTAAATTTTTTTAATGTGTAGATCAAATTCCAAAAATGAATTGAGTAGCTTGATGGTGCCATAGTAATGAAAAAAAATTGTCCACTTTATTAAATGTCTACATTTTATTGCCAAGATATGTATGTATTATTAGAATTACCGGACCCAGAGTAAAATGATTTTATTTTTATTTAAGTGAGATTAACTTATTTTTATTTTATACACAAACTATGTTTAACATAACACATTTCATTATATTATTGTAATTTACATTTAATCTCTAAAAAAGTGTATTAGAGTGGAAATTGATATGTAATGTGTGCAGTAATTAAGTATTTTAAAGTATTTTCCTATCAAATATTTTAATAAACAATATGGGAACAAATCTGTTTTATTAGTTTCTTTATCAACCGAAATAGCCAAACCCCCGATACAGCAATAGTTGGCGATGGAGAAATCTGCTTGTTATTATTTAATAATGACATTACGCGATTAACCGCGTCCCAGGATCAACCGCTTCAATGAAGAGTGCACGGCAGCAGGAATGAGGATGGGCACCGCAAAAACAGAAGTCGTGGTTATATACCAAACTCACGAACGCATTCCAGGGCCCAAGCTGCTGAAATGAGATTTTTGAAAGGAGTTGCGGGCGATGCTGATTTCATACCAACCCGTGAGGGAGCGGGCTAAGTCACCCATTACTGCACATGCAACATTTTCCCACTATAATGATAAGACTGGGACTACAATGCACCGAGGCCTTTTTATTTACTTCTGTCAGAATTAATAAAATATTTAATAACATCGAAATTATTTGTTGAGCAGATAATCTATTTTATTGACCTATCTGGGGCCTAGGAGTCGAAAGGTCTTGTACAAATTGGAGACATCAGTTTTCTTACAAATACAGTGAAACCCTACTTTTTCCCCAATACCCAGAATTTCCCACATAAGTTTTTTTCCGGTCCCTTGGAAAACTTTATAAGAGTTTTACTGTAGATTGTACTTCTACGGATTATCTGTTCACTGTTATGGTCTGAATGTTGTGATGTATAGGTATAGCTTGGCGCCCTCGTGGCAGCCGGCTGCGTTTTGTAGTCGCTCCCGATTTACCTTGGAAGGATCGGGAAGTTATTATTTTCCCTGTGTAAAAATAGCATAAAATAACCGCAATAATTTTTGGGTTACATTTATAAAAATTACATAATTTTAGTGCTGTCGTTTCGAGCTTAAATCAAGTTTATAATAAAAAGCCAAATATTTTGAGATGAAATCTGCTTCGTTCTTCCGAATTAACGCATTAGACATCGGTCACATCCTTAGAGTAATAATACATCTGGCGGCGGTCGGTCGAACACGTGAACTAGTGAAGTGCGGTGGTTGTAAAAAAATATTGTATACAACCGGGAAGTGAACCCCAACAAGAACACCAGCTGGGGCGAGAACGAGCCTTTACCTACGTCATTGAGATAGTGTCCAAGTACCTCAACAAGCACGACTTTGACCTGATCTGCCGGGTGCATCAGGTGGTAGAGGACGGGTATGAGTTCTTGCCAAGAAGCAACTGGTACTGCAGGGAATTCGATAATGCAGGAGCAATGATGTCAGTGGATGACACGATGAAGTGCTCCTTCCGGATCCTGATG
Source organism: Halesus radiatus (assembly GCA_022606495.2). Classification (NCBI taxonomy): domain Eukaryota; kingdom Metazoa; phylum Arthropoda; class Insecta; order Trichoptera; family Limnephilidae; genus Halesus; species Halesus radiatus. The sequence goes on from JAHDVE020003577.1 coordinate 59,533, forward strand.
CCGGCTGACAAGCGCCTGGCGTACGTGCAGACCAACACCAATCCGACCCCTCACGCCACCAGGGGCGTAACCAAGACAAAGAAGATTTTGAGAGCCCTCTGGATAAATCCCACCGGCCACCATCCTCCCCCGCCGCTCCACCCTTTTAAGAGTGTTCTGTGTTATTTATCCTAAAAATATGGATAATAATTCTTTGTCTTAGCTTATATACATTCTTGAATATAATGGAAACAGTCACTCTATCATTTGTATTATCGTCTTGCAATATTAAATACATTCTTGAATATAATGGAAACAATCACTCTATCATTTATATTAGCGTCTTGCAATATTA